>CAUYQV010096652.1:0-31744 GCA_963574575.1 Galagoides demidoff
CTTCCATTCTTGTGATACTTTGCTAAGAAGAACATTTTCAGATAAGCAAAATCAATACATGTCAGCTGGCCAGAGAAAAAAATAAAAGGTATCCCGTCAGAAAAAAGAAGTTAAATTGCTTCTGTTTGCGGATGACATAATCTTATGTACAGAAAACCTCACAGATGTCACTAAAATACTATTAAAACTAACAAATATGGTAATGTTTCAGGACACAAAATCCAAAAAACAAAAATTAGTAGCATTTGGTATAATGGTATATTCCTAAAAAAATGAAAAATAAAACTACTATATGATCCATCAATTCCAATTCTGCTTATATATTCAAAGGAATGGAAATCATTATCTCAAACAGATATCTGAACCCCTGTATTCATTGCAGCATTATTCGTAATAGCAAAGATATGGAATTAACCAACATGTCTGTCAGTGAATGAACGGACAAAGAAAATATGCTATATATTTGCAATGAAATAGTATCAGCCTTAAACAAAAGAAGGAAATGCTGGGATTTGTGATAACATGGATGAACTTGGAGGACCTTATGCTAATGAAATAAGCCAGCAACGGAGGACAAATACTACATGACATCACTTACATGTGGAATCTAAAATAGGTGATTTCACAGAAACAGAGAGTAGAATAATGGTTACTAGGGGCAGGCGAGTAGGCAAAATGTTGGTCAAAGTTTGTTGGTTCAAACTTTGAGTTGCACGATGAGTAAGTTCTAGGTATCTAATGTACAGCACAGACAGCTCACTATAGTTAGCAAATGTGTCTCAGTTACTTTAAGTTTGTTAAGAGAGTAGTTGTTAAGGGTTTCAACACACACACACACACACAGATGGTCACTATGTAATGTCATGGATATGTTACTTAGCTTGTTGGTAGAGATTCTTTCACAATATATATCAAACCACCACATTGTACACCTTAAATATATAAAATTTTTACTTGCCAATCACATCCCCATTAAACTGGAAAAAATTAAAACATAAAAAGAAGAAGCTTGACATCCAGGTCAGACAGCACAGACATCAATTCAACTGTATTACCTATGAATCCCTGCACGTAATGGGTCAGTTTGGGAACTTTATCCTAGAGCTTCCTAAACTTGGGGGGAAGGAATTTTTCTCTCCAGATTGAATAAATTTGTTTCTTTAACTATTTAACAAGTTAAACAGTTTATTTTTCAGAAACATTAACCTATAAAAAGCGAATCTCTAAGCTAGGGGATTGGTACACAGTTCAAATGAAAGTTTACTTGAGTCCTTTGTTAAGATAATTATGTCTTGCAACTAAATAATAGAGTTAGGGAAATGCTAACATATCCATTTGCCTTTCTATTCCTTTACTGGTTTCACACTATTTTTATTATTACAGCTTTATAGAATGATGTGATATTTGGGAGGGCAAGTCATCCCTCAATTTTTCTTTTCAAAATATTCTTATTTCACACAATGTTTCAGATACTTTCAGAATCATCTAGTCAAAATGGAAGTGTGATTGAAAGTACAGTGAGGATAAAATCCTTTGGGAAGAATAGACATTGAATTTCCTCACCCAGGAAAATATGTCTCAATTTACTCCAAACTTTTCTGTTGAATTAATATACATTTCATAGACTTTTATTAAAGTCTTAAATATTCCTTAAGCATTTCTCAGTTCTTTTTTGTGATTTTTATTTCTTTGTGGATAGACTTATTTTTACCCAGTATGTTTATTTTTTTATTTTTTTTTGAGACAGAGTCTTACTATGTCACCTTCAGTAGAGTGCTGTGCTGTCACAGCTCACAGCAACCTCAAACTCTTGGGCTTAAGCAATTCTCTTGCCTCAGCCTCCCAAGTAGCTGGGACTATAGGTGCCCACCACAATTCCCAGCTATTTTCTTGTTGCAGTTGTCATTGTTTTTTGGCAGGCCTGGGCTGGGTTCAAACCCGCCAGCCTTGGTGTATGTGGCTGGCACCCTAACCACTGAGCTACAGGTGCTGAGCCACTAGTATGTTTAAATGAATTATTCTGGCACACAAAACAGCTAACCTTCTTTGTATATATATTTGGATTCAGTTGCCTTTCAGAACTCTTGTTCTAATGATTTAGGTTGATTTTCTTGCATTCTGTACGTAGTATCATCATGCTGAGTGGTTGGCAACCTTCAATAATAGGAAATGCTAGATTATCTGAGGTGGAACAAAATGGCAAATTTTACTAAGAAACATTCAGAACAAGAAATCAGCATGTAGGCTTGGCACCCTGTGGCTCAAGTGGCTAAGGCGCCAGTCACATACACCTAAGGTGGTGGGTTCAAATCCAGCCCGGGCCTGCCAAACAACAATGATGGCTGTAACAAAAAAATAGCTAGGCATTGTGGCGGGTGCCTGTGGTCCCAGCTATTTGGGAGGCAGAGGCAGGAGACTTGCTTGAACCCAGGAGTTGGAGGTTGCTGTGAGCTGTGATGACATGGCACTCTACCCAGGGGGACAGCTTGAGGCCCTGTCTCAAAAAAAAAAAAAAAAAAAGAAGAAATCAGCATGTAACTTCTAAGTGTGATTTCTGCAGAGTAGTTGCTCTCAGGATTGGCTTACTCTGGAATCCCTGGGGAAGCTTCAGAAATCACTGGTGCTTGGCACCCTCCCTCCCTTACTTACCTTAAGTAAGATCTCTGACTTAAATCCTGGGCAGTGGGATACTAAAAACGCCAAAGGTGATTCTAATGGGTTGCCAAGCTTAAGAGATTTTTGCATAGCATCATTTAAAATAACAAATTCCCTGTCATAAAAGGATATTTCTTTCATTCTCAATTGCCTTTTGACTTATCTTAACTCCTGGTTATAAAGAAAATTTGTTTTTCTTTCCAAGGATCCATTCTTTCTTAAAATCATTTCTTCACCCATTCAACAAGCATTTTCCGAGCAGAGTTATGTCCCAGATATACTGACATGACAACTGATAAAATATGTCACTATGTAACATTCAGGGATGTTTATCTTTTTGTAGGTAAAATTTATACTATTTGTCTTGGATCGGAGGTTGGGTCTGTGAGAGGGGAGAGTAGGAGGGAACTTAAGCAACCAGAAGAACAGAGTTGCTATTAACTAACATGAACATGGTTCCAGAAAATGTATCAAAATTTTCTTTACAGTACAGTTTATGAACAATTTCAGTAAATAGTCCATAAACATTTTAAAAAGATGTTCTGTTTTGCACGAAAATAGTATATCTAATAAAAAAAGGCGTATTATATAATTCCAATAACCTAATCATGTTAACTATTTAATGAAATTGTTAAGTTTTAATTAAATCTTTTAAAGCTTATTGTGGTCTTATCCAAATACCCTTACATTTCTAATTTGTTTCTTTTTAGTATGTCTATGCGATATGTTTATGGTGTGGAAATGTTACAATGTCTTAAAAGACACTGTCTTTTTTTTCAATAAAATTCCTTATCCTTGAAGAGAGAGACATAACAGGAGCTCAGTTTGGATCACACAACATTTGAAATGCCTATCAAAGTCCAAGAAGAAAGGTTAAGTAGACGGATGAATATGAGACGTTTGGACAAGACATCTGAGCTGAAGAAATAAGCTAGTGATAATTAAAGCCATGAGGCTAGAAGAGCTCACCAAAGCAGCACGTGTAGATGTAAAAATGGAGATGCTGAAGGGATGAACCGGGGGCAAAGCAGAGCTAAGAGACAGAAACAAGACAAGGGAAGAGAAATATTCGCCACTGAAAGGAGTGATCGACTGTATCAGATTCTGCTGCTGGACAAGTAAGATGACTGGGAACCGCTGGAGTTAGCAACCTTTAGGTTTGTTTTCTATTCCAGAATCATCTCGCAGTCTAGACTTCCTTTCTGAGTTTTCCATCTTTCTCCCCTTCTACTCCGCATCTCAGGATATCATGAAGATGATCCGAGGGAGACGATTTTCTTACGATCAGGGCGTTGTAAGACCCATATGTGCAACTTCCTAAATCTAAAATGGTTAATTCCTTTTTTTCTGCCCTCTCTCTCTGTAAAAATCTCTCCCAGCTCGTTTTGTGTGGCGTATTTTATGACTCAGGGCCATTGATTTATAAAAAATCAGTTTTTAAAACGTTTATGCCAGCAACTATTTTAGAATAAAAAGAATGTCATATAATGGAATTTTAAGTAGAATTTAAAATTCCTTTATTACAAATTATCAGAGAGTTATATTGAATATTAGGTGAATAAGTAGGTGAGACTGAGGGTGTAATAATCATGATCAGACTTTTAGAGTGGAGACAATTGGAGACAATTTTAGAAATTGCTGCACCTCATGGTTCTCAATTCCAGCTTCTCTTTATACATTAACCCCCTAATAGCCCCTCACATAATGTAAAATTCTCAGAAAGTGAAGTGTCTAGCCGCAGGCACATTGAATTGGTGCAGACTCCTACTTCTCTGGAACCTCCTTTTCCCAGGTGAAATACTGACATGAAGCTTAGACGTAGATGAGCTCTGGTTTCCCTTTCAATTGTAGAATCTACAGGGCTATCATTTTATGATCTATAGTCAGAGAATTCCTTACTTTTAAAGTTTTAGATTCTGCTGACATATTTGTGTTTGTGACGCTTGCCATCTCTTTCCTTTCTATATGAATTAGATTCTAAAACAGAAGCTAAGAGATTACTTTCTCAAACAAGATTTACACTGGTTTCTTTCAATTACCATTCCTAAATGAAATATATTCCCCTTTAGATAATGCTGCATTCACTTATGTGCTTTGCATACACATATTAGCCAGTATGGGTCCGGTATGATAATAATACTGTTATTATTTAAGGCAGTTTTTACTCTTAATAAATGGAGGAGATGAAGAGAGGATGAAAAGTAGGCAGGGGTTAGCTTCTGGGAGGGAACAAAGAGTACGGCAGAGAGAAAATAAAGGCTGGAGCTGAGACTGGAAGGATAAAAAGGATTTTTTTTTAATAATCTAAAAAGGAACAGATATTCCAAGAAAACAGAGAAAAATGCACATAGGTATGAGGTCAAATGGCATATTTGGGGGGAATTATGAACATTTTAACTGTAGCTGGTCACAGAATACGTGGAAGCACCTGCAGATAGAGGTGGGAGTTAGAGTGTGCAGGATATTATATACTGCACTCAAGAATTCAGGGCTTTGTTTTATTTCTTCTCTGTGGCAGTGGCAATGATAAAAGGCTTTCTCTTTGGGGTGGCCTAGAGGGAATGGATTATTCATCAGAATCTGTAAAGGCTGAAGCAGTCTCTCCCTTTGGAAATTCTAATGTCTCTGCCCCCCACCCCGCCACTTCTCATATTCGTGCAACTTTCCTTCCACAGGAATGTTACCGTCCAACACTGTGGGATGATCCTGCCCCTCAGGTGTCCAGGGCCCAAGAACCACTGCAAGGGAAGAGGAAGCCAGAGGTGGACTCTAGGTAGGAACATACCATGATCAGATTCAACCACTTCTCCTCCTCCTCCTCTTTGCTTTTCAGATATGTTACCATTAAAATGTAGATGGAGATTTTGTTCCAAATTAATAAGAGGTGCTCTCTGTTCACAATGGACACAGAATAGCTGCAAACCCATTTATACCCCACAGTCCATGACTGGAGCTGTTAAAAAGCTCTTTACCAATTATTGGTCAGTCTATTCGCTTTACCCCCAAAGTTGCTTCTTACGGTTTTAAATGGTTTGCAGAAATCTTTTGAGATGTACCCTGGTGGTCTCAGGTTTTCTCCTCAGAACTTGTTGAACTTGGGAGTGACGAAAGGGAGAAAATATACAAATATTTGTGGTATTTTCACAAATGGATTTAAACAGCAATGAAAGAAAATTTTCATTTTACAAAGTGATTTATTAAATCATTTCTTAAGTAGCAAATTCTTACGATTTTATGTTTACAGGCTCAAACAAGAAACTTTTCAGGAGCCTGTGCGCTGTGTCGCAAATCTCACAAGTTGTTTAGAACCTGACACATCAAGGAAAATAAAGGTAAACCAACTAAAATGTGTACATATCCTTAGGATCTCTGGCCTCTGGCCTCTGGAAAATAACTTTTATATAGCCACACCATGGAGTTCTTACGTCCTCCCCCCACTCACATACTCTATGCTGCTATTTGGTAAATTGGTTATTGATGATAGTCTTGTTTTGAATTTAAAGTGTTAGGAAGTTAAAGGATTTTTTCCATAATGGCTATGGACCTCCTATAGCCTTCTGTTAGGAAGGGACAATCATTTCATACAAGCCGTGTTTAAGTACATTGTGCAACATACGTGCTCTAAGAGAGATATAATACGTCCTCCCCTGCAGAGAGCTGAGGGAAACTCGTGGGAGACAGATCCCACTCGACTACTGAGAGCTGAGGAAAACCCGTGGGAGACAGATCCCACTCGGCTACTGAGTTGGTGCTTAGAAGCCATTTCTAAATTGGAAGTCAGGTCCATTGCAACAAGCTGAAGACAGCCAGCGCCACCTAGTGGGAGGAGAGCCACCCAGGAATGAAACCCCTGTTGGTTTGCTTCCCTGTTCTGTATTTTGAACTCTTTTCTAAAGAAGACTTGGGTGTGCATTGTAAATACCACTCTCTTTTCATAATGGATTTAACCCGAGACTCTGACTGGGCTTCAACACTGTGTTTTTGGAGTGGTTTTCTGTGTAATAATTATAGTGATGGCTAATATTTATTGAGTTTTGTTATAACCAACCATTACTGTGAGCTCTTTTCTCGGGGGTTCTGAGTGCTGTTGGGCAGGTCACACCCTGCACAGGGAGACAGAATCTATCTTTATCGCCTCTCACCCATATGAGCACCCTGGTGAAGAGTTTTATCTACCTGGAGAGATGATCAAATTTCTCTCAACTGCACAGAGGTGCTGTCTGACACAGTACTGGTCCTCTGTGTGCATTATCTCATCCAATCTTCATCACAACATTACTGCAAAGTAGGTGTCATATTACTGTGACCATTTTGCAAGGAAGAAGTAAGGCTCAGGAGGTGAAAATGGCCCAAGGTCACATAGCTCATAAAGGGAACAGCTAGAATTTTAACCCAGACAAGCTTAGCCATCATGCCAGATGCTCCCAGAAGTGTGTCTATGTGCACAGGGGCTTGCCTGATAGAGGCACTGCTTTCCTCGTTTCCAGGCTGAAGAGAGAGAGGCCTAGCAGTGTCTTTGCACGTGGAGTAGTTCTTGCTCAAGTGGCTCAAAGTAGAGGCAAGCTCACAGCTGTCCCTGTGTCTAGCAAGTTTGATCTTGATGGCTGCTTCACTCAGTGATTCAAGCAATTCAACAAGTAGCCAAACCAAAACTGACTACCTCCTACCATAGCTTAGTATCTGCTCTCTAAACAGGGGAGGCACCTTCTTCTCTCTGGGTTCTTGTTTGCCTTTTCACCTGTTTCAAATGCCCATTCCTGTTATTCCCCCATCTCCTTTGAGACCCAGCTTCTATCCTCTATCTCCGTTGCTTTCCTCCAATCCTTCCAGAACCTGTCTCTTCTTCTCCTTTATTTCCCTATCATATTTAGTCTGTTTTCCTTGCCTTATGTACATGGTTATATCAGGTTTTACTGTTACCTCTTTGAGGACGGGAGGTGTAATGCTTGGGCTTTGAACAATGTGGGCATTCAATAAATGTGAGTTGAATTGAAGGCTAAACAACAAAAGAAATCTGCAGCCTCATTATACGCTTTATGTTCTCACGTAAGGAAAAGTCTAAATAGGAATTTCATAATACAGGAAAAGACAAGCCAAATTCATATTGCATTCTACCATACAATAGATTTGTTTTAATAAATATCTAGTGAATAATTTAATTAGTGTGACTTGCCATAATTAACTCAGCCTCCAGGAGCTGAAGGAGTTATAGATTTTCAAATCTTATAGTACCGGGCAGTTGGCAAACTTGTTCTGAGCTAGTTTTTAACTTTCATTTTGACTACAGTTATCTATTAAGACTTTAGGCAAGAGTTAGGCAGAGATTAAGTAGAGGGGGAAGAAAATAGAAAACTATTCAGGGTCTCTCTGAGAATATTTATAGAAGAGTTTATTTTGTGTGGAAATGAGCTCCTAACCAAAGAATTCAGAGAACAAACAGATACCTATTACAGTCTCTATATATAGCAGTATAGAAACATAGAAATTGAACAATAGCTATTCACTGAAAATATAAATTTAAGATCTTTATTCTTTTTTTTTAAGATCCTTATTCTTAATCATAGCTAAGAAGATATTTTTGTCTAATGTTTTCCCAAGTAAACTTTGAGATCATCAAGGGAAAGCATATTACTCATATGGAATTGATGTTTTCAAATATAATTGATAAAGTACATGGCCCATAATTTTATATATTATATAACATTTACTTTAGTACTGTGACTTGGTTCTTATCTTTGCATATAAACTGTCTTAAATATAAATTATATTATCATATATTTATATTAATGAAGAAAACAAAACTGGATATTTCAAGCAGGTTCATTAAAGAGAAGAAATAAGACTTCATAAAATAGCTTAACATTCACTCAGGAGCCTGACTCTCTACAAGAGGAGGGTAGACTGAGGCACATAAAATTCTAACTAGGCACACAAAGTCTCACAGAGAAAGAAAAGGGTGAGACATTTAATGAGTCACTGTGATAAACAGCAATCTCTTTCATAAACCCAGTTGTTAAAAGAGTATATACTAACATTGATAAAGATCTCTAATAAGGATAAGTAAACACTTGTAATAGTACTGGTATTAGGAAAGGCAAGGCCTTAAGTTAACTGAGCCTTCACAAATGAAGGAATGCAAGTACTAAAAGTATAAAGACAACTTTTTAAAGGTCCAGAAAAAAAAGTAGGATTAAAGAGGGATCTATTAATAGCCTAGGCAAATGGGAAACATTAAGTTGGCAGGTGTCTAGGCCAAGGCAAATTATTACCTAGAAACTAAAAAACATGGAGTTTTGATCACGGATATTGCTGGTAATTTTCAAGCAACATAGAGAATGAAGAAGGCATCAGAGGACTTTAGATAAATAAATGTTGTCATAATTTTTTCCAAATGATACAGAATATAAGCATGTAGATTGTGAGTAGTTAGGACAGAAATAGATTACACAGAATGGGTTGTGGATAACTTTTATCATTTGAACTTTAACTGTTTATCTTTTTATTCTCTCAATATTTTAAAAATAATTTCTATGCGCAAGTACTATGCCTGGTATTTATTTTCAAGAAAAAAAAAACTAGTAAACCAAGATTATGATTTCTTTAATTCCTTTGAAAGAACCCAGAGAATATGATAAAAGAGCACAAGGTGGATGGAGAAGAGTTTAATTAGAAGGTTTAAAGCTGAATAATCATATCCAGAAATATCTTAATCATTGGTTGATATCAGTTTGACTCGGTATTGTTCAACATGTTTAGTATTTCAAATTTTAGGGCTGTCAAGACTTGGGAACAAGATAATTATTGCAGAAAGAATTAAAATTGACTTACAATGATACAGAAGATATGACAAAATGAATTAATGTGAATCTAAATTTAAAAAATGAAGCTGTTATGAAAGCACATACCATTATAATATGTTCAAATATCCTAAGTGAACCAAAAATTGAGCCACAAGTTTTTTAACAATCAATAAAGGATAGAAACCAGACAAGTTATAGAAGTATTTAAGAAAAACATAGTGCTTGTTCAAGCAGAGTGACAGTTATTCTCAGTATTCATAATAGTTAATAACACCCTCCAGAATAACATATAATAGAACCAATAATTTTTAAATCAAAATTCAAGATCATGCCAATATGTTGGAAAATGAGAAAAACTCCACAATAGAATATATCAAGTATACAGAAGAACATTATGTTTAAGTTAGAAATATCAGTCACATAGGTGTATGAAGAGCTGGCCAATAATATTAGAAAGACAGAGATTTCCATTATTAAATTAATAAGAGGTAGTTAACCAATAGCCATTTTCACAAATGTTTTTTTCCAGACAGAGTCTCACTATGTTACCCTCAGTTGAGTGCTGTGGTGTCACAGCTCATAGCAACCTCAAATTTGTGGGTTTAAGCCATCCTCTTGCCTTACCTTCCCAAGTAGCTGGGACTACAGGTGGTCACCACAATGCCCAGCCATTTTTGTTGTTGTTGTTCTTGTCATTGTTGTTTAGCAGGCCTGGGCTGTGTTCGAACCTGCCAGCCCTGGTGTATGTGGCCAGCACCCTAACCACTTAGCTACAGGCGTCGAGCTCATTTTCACAAATTCTATCATATGTGATGTTAATAAAAGTATAGTTTAATATCAAAATAAACAATGATAAGTCTTCTGGTTTGAATGTGGCTAAAAAGATCAATACCTTTTTCTTTTATCCTCCTGGAAATTTGTGCACAAGCTACCATGAGAGTGACACACGCGAACAACTATACAAAACATAAAGTCTGTTTTTAGAAAAACTAGAATAATGTAATCAGCAAGATGCAAAAAGTGCAAGGACTGGAAAAAGTACAAAGTGGTGAGCAAATGTGGTGGCAGTAGATGTTAGACATGCTACAACAATGTACTTTCTGAAGGGGAAGAATTCACCTGTGGAGTTAGGTGTGGCAAAAGCTATTACCTCTGATTGTAGCAATCTGTGTAGGAACTAAAGCAGGCAAGGTAGTGGGTACAAATCTCACTGCATCTGGTTGGGTTTAGAGAAGCAGAGGTGGTGGAAGTATACTAAGAATCACATAGATAAATCACGTGTGTGAGAAACTGTCCCTTTGCTATCTTAGACATACTTGGCCCAGGAAAATTCAATTTATTTTAAAATGAGTAATAAGTATGGAATTCTTATAACATAGATATAAAAATGCTATGAAAACATAGAGAAAAAAGCAAAATATTCCAACAGAATTACACTTGTCTGGAAAATGTCATTGAACAGTTGAAAATTATAATTGTTATTTATTTTGCAATTAATGAAAACAACAACAGCTTCATCTAGGAGGGAAGACAAAAAAGTCTAAATGTAAGAGTTGCCATCTCTTCTCTAAATCTCAGAGAAGAGATGGCAATAGAATAGGAGAAGATGAGATTAAAGCTGCAGACTCAGAAAATATGGAAAAAACCATCACAAAAGTGAAATCAAATCTAAAGGACAACAAAGGAGCCTAGACCCTGAAGAGGACACAATAAGAAACACATAGCATAAAAGTGAGAAAAACAAACAAAATAAAATGGAAGTAAACAAAGCATTAAAAAGGATAGTAAAGCTTATTCCTATTATGTCTATCAAAGAAACAAGTAAGGTCCAACAAATGCATTAATTGGAGACCCTAAAGATGGCAGCTAAAAAAATAGAAGCAAGCAAGGATTGAAAGATATATATCAATATAGTTTTCCTGTAATAAAAGATTAAATCTATATACTTGCAGGACACACATAAAGTATCAGGGAAAAAAATTTAAATGTCAATATGGAGTTATAACCCAATAATGTCTGTGAATTTCAAAAACAACAACAATCAGTAGAAATCTTTGTGTTTCCAGGCTTAAAAAACTCAAGGAAAGAAAATATAAGCAAACAATTTTAAATCTAGCCAAGCAATCCTTCAAGGATAAAAGTTTTAAAATAGCATAAAAGTTTTCAATTTATAAGACTCAGGCCTATTTATTATCCAGTAATTGGAAAGGTCCCATAAGACCTTCTTAGGAGACTGCTAAAAAATTGCTTCAGCCAAACAATAATGACTAAAGTAACTATGACAACTGGATTAGCAGAGAACATTAAAAATATTTTACCATAGAACTGATAAATAAATTTAGGGATTAGGATTACTGAGTAGAATACTTAGTTGTCCTGATGATACAACTAAGAAGGCAAATGGTACTGACCAACTCATTTGGAGTAGCTGAGAGTAAACAATACATTACATCTGACATACCAAATAATATAAGCATATTTAGCATATGAATGAAAACACTAAGAAAGATATTTGTTTATTTTTTTACTAAAAATTAATGGAAGAGGATATATGAAGAAGTGGGGAGAAATAGGGGACATAATAGTTTTATAATGTCTTTCCTGATAGGGAATTAATAGATACTGCCCAGAAAAATTAAAAATCAAGAGTCATGTAGTATTATAAATATAAAGTTAACCACTAAATAAAAAAATTGCACTCTTATATATCTGAAGAAATACACACAAAAAACCCAGACTGCATTGGCCATGATATTTAAAACAATTATAAGGTAGGCACAGTGCCTGACACCTGTAATCTTAGCACTCTGGGAGGCCAAGGCAGGTGAATTATTTAAGCTCAGGAGTTTGAGACCAGCCTGAATAAGAGTGACCCCCATCTCTACTTACAAAAAAAAAAGAAAGAAACATATGAAGAAAAATTAGCTGGACATTGTGATGGGTGCCTTTAGTCCCAGATACTCGGGAGGCTGAGGCAAGAGGATCTCTTGAGCTCAGGAGTTTGAGGTTGCTGTGAGCTCTGACACCACAGCACTCTAACCTGGGGCAACAGAATGAGACTCTTTCAAAAAATAAAAAATAAAAAAATTACAAAACAACAGAGCAAACGTCTGTCATATCATTAAGTGTAAATGCGCCTAACTCATTGATTGAGGGAAAATATCAATTTAATGTAATGGTAGATTCTTAGCTCTCTCTTTATATTTTTCTTTCTTATGTGTCTTAAACAGAGCCCAAGGGAGCTGGCAGCTGATAGAGTGGCATGTAAATCCAATAGTCTTCAAGACGAAAATAGAAAAAATAAAACAAAAAGAGAACTGTGGAGGAAAAATAAGACTGCAACTACCTAAACAAGTATAAACTGCTTGTTCCTGGATAAGAAAATAATCTATTCTTCAAGAAACAATATTACTTGACATAAGATCTTTTGAACAAAGTGCAATGGGTTGAGGAATTAGCTGTAAGACTTCTAGAGACACAAGGGAAATAAAATTGGTAGATAGAATGAGGTTCAATGTTGAAGGGCCTCAAACCTGGGTGTGTAGACACGATGCTACTGGCAATAAGAAACTGTAGGGTAATGAGCACAGGAGTGCTAGAATGTAAACTATCTTTTCAAATGGTGGTTTTAAAATAATGCTCCATAGACCACCACCATTATCATCCCCTGGAAACTTGGTAGAAATACAGATTCAGGCCCTACCCTAGAACTACTAAATCAGTCACTAAGGACCTGGTGATAGGATCCAGTGGACATTGGTTGGGGCCCAAGAATTTGTCTTTTAAAAAGTCCTTCAGGTTTATCTACATTTTCACAAATGGCAGGATTTTCTTCTGTTTAAGCCTGAGTACTATTCCCTTATATGTTTGTATCACATTTTCTTTGTTCACTCATCTGTCATTGGAAATTTAGGATATTTCCTTATCTTGGCTGTTGTGAGTAATGCTGCAATTGAACATAAGAATGAGGGTCTCTTTTTAAGATCTTGGTTTCAATTCTTTTAGATATACACTCAGAAGTGCAATTTCTGGATCCTAAAATTCACGTGGAATTACAAAAGATCCTAAATGGCTAAAACAATCCTGAGAAATAACAAGGCTATATGCACCAGAATTTCTGATTTTAAAATATATGACAATACTGCAGAGTTAAAACAGTATGATACTGGACTAAAAACTGACACATATATCAATAAAACAGAATAGAAATCCCAGTAATAATTTGACAGGGGTACAAGAATACATGAGAAAGTAAGGATATTTTTTCAATAAATGGTGCTGGGAAAACTGAATATCCATCTATAAGAGAATGAAATTCACTACTTATCTTACATAATAGACAAAAATTAACTCATAATGAATTAAAGACTGAAATGTGAGACCTGACACTGTTAAACTTCTAGAAGAAAATTTAAAGGTAAGATCTAAAACTGTAAAACTACTAGAAGAAGACATAAGAGGAAATCTTGACATTGGTCTTGGCAATATTTCTTGGATATAACATTGAAAGCATAGGCAATAAGAGCAAAAACGGACTAGTGGAACTATATTATATACTTCTTTGCACTTTTAAATAGTTTTTAAATTTAAAAATATTGCTGATGAGGGGCTGGTGAAACAAGGTCTTGTGCATTGCTGGTCGTACTGTAAGTTTAGTAACAATATTTTGAAAAGCAATATGGCAAATTGTTTCAGGGCCCTTAGTTGCTTACATTTTTGGACATAATATTTCTGTTTTTTGGAATTAAACCCACATTTTTGCTTAGATATACTTTATTCTCTACACATGGAAAGACAAATTTAAAAAACCATGATATTTTCCTTTTGAAAATTTAGTTTGTGTACTAGTGATATATTGCAGTGATATTTAAATCACTTTCATTGGGTAAATAAATGTCAAGTATTTTGAAGTAAATTTTTACATAATTAGCATTTTTGTATTCTTCCTTACATCAAAGATTGACATCAGTGCTCCTTATACTTTCTATCTTAAACAATAATTCAATGCAATGAAAAGCTGCAGTGAGATCAGATTTACAAAGTATAGACTGAATCATCAAAACTGTTGAGGCTTTCTATGTACAAGTTTGGGAAAGTGCTCCCAATCTCATTTTACTTCCACTAACTGCAGCATGCACTCATCTGATGAGTAGGTGGAGACTTTCAAATATTTTCTTTTTAATGGTAAATTTAAGATAATTTTATTAATTACTTACAAATAAATGAAAATGAATATTAGAATGTTTATTGACCTGAATGACTTCTAACACAGACTTGAAAAGCTAAGGGTTCTTGTACCACTGTCAGGAAATGATGACCACTGTGTACTTCACAGATGAAAATATTGGCAGAGATCCAGAGAAGTTAAAGGACTCAGAAGCCATATAGCTGGTAAGTGGAATAGCTATCTTCCCACTGATCTTTTGAGTTTTGATGATTTTATAGAGAAGGCCATATGGGTAGGTAAACTTAGTAAAGAAAGAATATATAAATTTTAGTGAGAATGGGAAATAGATGGGGCTCAAAAAGCAAAAACATTTAAACCTATGTGACTTTTTCCAATTAGGAACAAGGAGAGAGAAATTGCCTAATATCTCCATTGTCATATGTCTGTTGTAGAACAGAGTAATATAATGGTTTACCAAAGGACTCTTGAGGGCTATGCTGCTCAGGCCCATAATTTGTAAAGGTGAGTCAGTTTAAGACTAAGGGTAGGGGTGAGCAGGAATACCCAATTAGGGAGGACACTGGAAGCCAGTTTCTTAGTATGCTACACATTCCACTTTCCTTGATTATGCCTAGCTCAACCCAGAAATAAAGAAAGGGCCATTCAAAGAGGTATGTGACTACTCACACTCACACGATGGTGTCGTACCACCAGCAGTCCCTGCGGCCCTCTGTGGAAGAGACATGTTCTGAAAGAACTACCTTACACCACTTAAAAACTATGGCTATAGTTCCAGACTTTAAGTATTCCCGACATGGATATAATCACACCCCACTGTAATGCATTTTTCTTAGACAAAAACATAATAATAACAATCATTATTTTCTTTTAATTCTAATTGCCTAAGTCACCCATACAAAGGAATTTTTATCACATTTTAGTTCCCATCTGCATCCTTTTTTTGTAACTTACCAGAGAAAATTATTTGTATTTTATGTGCTTGTCTCTCAATTTCCTTACAAGTGTCTCCAACATGTTCCCTACAACCACCACAGCTATATGATTCTGTAATGATACTGTGTAAATTCCCTTTGGCTTCCCTTTTCCTTCTGGCTTACTGGCCTTGTGCTACTGTGGCTATGCTGGTTGCACTTCTTGCTCGGCTGGATTTTACTATCACTTTATCCACTGCTTTTCATCCTGTTCCTTTTCCTTGCTAACTCCCCTTCCTCCAGTCGCTGACGACAACATAATGACTCCCCCATTTCCTTCCTTCTTTCATGGCCTCTTAAGTCAGTCTCATTCCTTCTCCAACTATTAAAATGCACAAAATAGCATTTTAAGGTCATAGAGGGCCATGTAACCAAGGCCCCGTTATATTGTTATTACTCATGACTTTTTAAATGACAGAACAGCTCTTTTGGAGTTCTAACCATCCCTGGGCTACATTTCCCCCCCATCCCCTTGAGATCTTGATGTATCTAAAATCTTTTAGCCCAAATTCATTTCTGTTGTCCTGTTTGTTGTGTTTTTCCAAATGAACTTGTCAGTACATCTAAAAGAAAAAAAAGCTCTTTATCCTCTCCATGGTAGGAGAGTTCCATTAACATCTGTCTCTTTAGCACCACCTTCTGGTAAAAGGACATCATGGTTTATGAGATCAACTAGCTCTCTATGGAAAGAAAAAAGGCAATTTTGGATGGTTTATAATATTTCTATATTACAAGATTACCTTATAATGGGAAAAGTGAAAGTTGCTGGAATGTATGTGATTCATGAGACTATTTATTATTACAATATATATTGCATATTATATAATATTATATTGCAAATAAAGGATCTCTTGGATTTATAACTATGTTAACTATGAAATTTGGAAAAAACAGTGTACCCAGCTTTTCAATGTATAGGGATTCATGTACAGAATGTTAACTGATCATTTAAATAAAGGTTTGAAATTTATACACTAAGTTAAAAATCCACCTTTATAACAATTTCTATAGTTTTAGTCAGAATTTGGGGGCAGTCCCCTGCCAATTTTCCTTTCTCTTTTGTAATTGCTCCACTTTTCCCAGTCTGTTTTCCTTTTGTCAGTACCTAGTGCTGGCATGTCTCTTTAGTCTTGCCCAGGGCCCCTGTGAAACATGACATCTTCTCAGTTTCCTTTCTCTGGAGGAATCTGCTGAGTCACTAGGCTTTGCTGAATTTGAGGGTTGGAGGAAAAGTCAGCTGGTGCAATCTGGCAGTCTTTGGCCGCTAAAGTTATTTTTTAAAAAGGTCCCTCTGGTCAAATATTTTTGATCTTAAAGTTACCCCGGGACCTCAGTTCTCATTCATCTTAATGTAGTGAAGCCCATCCTTAGAAAGATAACAAAGGGGATGCCTGCTGGCCACAGGTAGCTGCTATATACATACCAAAGGCCTTTGTCTGACTATGTCCCCCTCTGAGGGGATTTAACATTCATTCCATTCTTCCATTTACTTCTGATTTTATTTATTTATTTATTCTTATTTTTTCGAGACAGAGTCTTGCTCTATTGCCCTTATTAGAGTGCAGTGGCATCATCATAGTTCACAGCAACCTCAAACTCTTGGGCTCAAGTGATCCTCCTACCTCAGCCTCCTGAGTAGCTGGGACTGCAGGAGCAGGCCATGACACTGGTTAATTTTTCTACTTTTAGTATAGATAGGGTCTTGCTCTTGCTCAGGCTGGTCTGCAACTCCTGACCTCAAGTGATACTCCCACGTAGACTTTCCAGAGTACTAGGATGACAGGCTTGAGCCACCGAGTCCAGCATGATTTTATTCCTTAATTCTTTGTTTTACTATTTTTATTTCAACTCTCTAGTCACTAGATTCTAGTGTATAAATTGATTAATACTTATTTTTGTTCTTTATGCTTTCAAAACCTATTTTATCTTTTTTTTTTTTTAAACTCTTCTGGATGAATTTTTTTACCTACTTTGCTGCTAAAGCCAGAAATCTAGGAGCCATTCTTTCCTTCTACCCTTTCCTTCACCTCTCTTACTGAATCTAGCAGTAAATCTTTTGCATTTTACCTCCAAATTATACAATTCCACTTGCACTGTCAATAATTTAGTGTTTGGCCATTATTATTTTTGCCCAGATTACTGGGTAGATTATAGATTACTTTAGAGGTTTTCCAACCATTTCTTTCTTCTGTGCTTTCCTTGTTCTAGTTTGTTTTTCCTATGCATCAGCTGGAGGGATAATCTTTTTTTTTTTTTTTTTTGCAGTTTTTGGCCGGGGCTGGATATTGCGCTGGCGCCCTATTCCTTTGAGCCACAGGCGCTGCCCAGGGATAATCTTTTAATAGCATAATCAGATCCTACTATGCCATATTCAAACTGTTCCCATCATCTTTTCAGCTAGCTTGCTGTCACCTTTGCTATTCATCCCTTTACCCCAGCCATACTTTGGTAGTGCCACTTTCCTTCCTCAGTACTTTTGTCCTTTCTGGTCCTCCTGCTAGAATACTCTCGGTTTTGTAAAACTCAGTTCTCTTCCTTCACGTCTCAGCATCAATGTCAGTCACCCTTTCAGAAAGGCTTTCCTGCCCTTCCTTCTGACACTCTTCTATCACAGCACACTCTTCATTGCCTCTCGAAAAACAATCACATTTGGTAATTTTCTTCACTAATTTGTTTATTTACAATGTGTAAGTGGAGCAAAGTACTGGTGAGTGAGACAGGTTCCCAGGTTCCCCAGTGTCATGTCCCCATGGCACTGGTCTCCACGCAGGAAGGAATCAGGCATGACAAGGATTAGAAGTGCAAGCTTGAGGGAGGCAGGTTAGCCCTTCTTTGCAGGGTAGCCCCAAGCAACCTCCTCACCAGCCTTTTATTGAGACAGAACAATACAGGTGAGGGGAGTAATTAACAATGTCTGTGTGCTGGAGGCTTGGGCTCTTCTTCCACAAGGAGCACCTAGGAGGAATGGCCCAAGGTCCACCCCTCAGCTGCAGATCATCTTGCTCAGATGTCATCTGGCTCTTGGCATCCCCTATACCCCAGTCCCTGTGGCGGTTTCTGACAGAGTAAGCAATCACTCTACCTTGGCTTGACGGGTGACTGTTTTAGCTGTTTATATAGTTTTTAAAAAATGATTTATTCTTCAGCTCACATTTCTCAAGTCCCTCCAATTATGTTAGCTATTTTCTTCCTCTCGGTTTTATCTCATTTATTTATTTCACTTAATTTGCTATTTTATGTTGAATGAGATTACTTAACAATACAAATCAACATTAAGATATCTTTTCATGATTTTTGAAACTTTTTCTTATGCTGAAATTATTTCAAAATTCCTTTGACTTATTCCTTTTAAAAATTATTATTGTTTTGTCACTATTTCGTTTATTAGTTTGTTCTTTTATTGTTTATATTAATAACGTTTATTCATCTTAATGCCATAAAACATTTGTTTTCATCTCCTTAAACAAACATCTTTGCCTTTTATCATTTTTCTTTCTCACTTTTTAAAATTTTTAAATTTTTTTTATTAAATCATAGCTGTGTACATTAAGGCAGTTTAGGGTACAATGTGTTGGTTTTATATAAAATTTGAAATATTTTCATCAAACTGGTTAACATAGCCTTCACGGCATTTTCTTAGTTATTGTGTTAAGACATTTATATTCTACATTTAGTAAGTTTCACATGTGCCCTTGTAAGATGTACCATAGGTGTGGTCCCACCAATTACCCTTCCTCTACCCATCCAACCCCCCTCCCAACCCCGCCCGTTCCCCGTTCCACCTATTCGGGGGCTATAATTGGGCTATAGCTTTCATATGAAAGCTATAAATTAGTTTCATAGTAGGGCTGAGTACATTGGATACTTTTTCTTCTATTCTTGAGATATGTTGTTAAGAAGAATATGTTCAAGCTCCATCCATGTAAACATGAAGGAGGTAAAGTCTCCATCTTTCTTTAAGGCTGCATAATATTCCATGGTGTACATATACCACAATTTGTTGATCCATTTGTGGGTAGATGGGCACTTGGGCTTCTTCTATGACTTAGCAATTATGATTGGGCTATAATCAACATTCTGGTACAAATATCTTTGTTATAGTGTGATTTTTGGTCTTCTGGATATATACCTAGTAGTGGGGGGATTGTAGGATCAAATGTCAGGTCTATTTTTAGTTCTCTAAGTGCTCATTATCCTTAATCATTAGAGATATGCAAATCAAAATGACTTTGAGATATCATCTAACTCCAGTAAGATTAGCCCATATCACAAAATCCCAAAAGAGATGCTGGCATGGATGTGGAAAAAGGGGAACACTTCTACACTGCTGGTGGGAATGCAAACTAATACGTTCCTTTTAGAAAGATGTTTGGAGAACACTTAGAGAACTAAAACTAGACCTGCCATTTGATTTTACTACTTTTTGAAACAATCCACTTGGTAGCCACAGGTCCTTGCTTAGATTAAAAAGTGAGGAATAATAAAAAGGTTATAGTGGTGATGGCTTGTAGGAGACTTGGCAGCTTCTTGTTTTCCTGTCAAGCCTAGGCCAGTGGTCCGTATACAGTTGGCCAGCTGAGCTCCAGGGAGGGTCCTGCTAGGTTTTCAGGGCAGGAATGGGGTGGTCTTAAAAGCTGCCGTCCAGGCTCGGTGCCTGTGGCTCAACCGGCTAAGATGCCAGCCACGTACACCTGAGCTGGCGGGTTCGAATCCAGCCTGGACCCTCCAAACAACAATGACAGCTACAACCAAAAAATAGCCAGGCATTGTGGCGAGCGCCTGTGGTCCCAGCTACTTAGGAGGCAGAGGCAGGAGAATCACTTGAGCCCAGGAGTTGGAGGTTACTGTGAGCTGTGATGCCACAGCACTCTACCCAGCTTGAGGCTCTGTCTCAAAAAAAAAAAAAAAAGCTACTGTCCAAGGACACACTATTTTAGAAAGTGGCCTCCTTTCCTTAACTGATTTCTCTTCTGTACCTCTATGGTTGAATTCAGCATGATAAATAAATTAATTTTCTGTGTGTTTTTAGGACTTCAGGCGTAGGTTTATACTGGAACTGAGTAGGGTGTGGCAGAGGCACCCAGGCTTCAGGTGACCAGCCTTATGAGGGTGGTCAATGTGATTGTCCCCAACTGTCCCCTCCTGGCTGTGGCCACATGGTCACCCTTCTGGTTCTGCTCTGGTCTCATCCACCCACATCTGCTGTCTTCTGTCCTCTCTTCTGCAGACTGCTCTATGTCCTCACCCTGCATCCGCAGCATCACTGGCAGCCTCAGCCAGCAAGGGCAGCTGACATTTGAGGTTCTCAATCTGACTTTAGTCTGCTGCTTCCCTGTGGTCTCACTCGGCGAGCCTCATGTTCTGAGCACCCTATCCCTTCCTCTTCACTCCAGTGTCTCTGCTCACTGTGTTCTCTGCATGACATAACCTGAGTCCCACTCCTCTCCCAGCACCCGGGGGAGAGGTCGAGACCAGGCTGCCTCCCCAGGGTGCCTGCAGCTAGAGCACCTGGTTTCCTGTTTCAGCGTATCAGCCTTCTCCATTCAGAGAGGGTTCTGTGCTCCTGAAAGTGTCAGAAAACCACAGAGAGGCCATCCCTTCATTTTACAGGTTGCACAGTTGAAGCTTAGAGAGATGAAGCTCCTTGCTCCAGCTCACGCGTCGCCTGTGTGGCAGAGCTAAAACATGCTCAGGTCCCATCCTCGGAGACTCAGTGCTCCTTCCTCCCTTTCATCATGGGAATGTATTTGGGAAACTACCGATGTGCCAGAGTTTTATATCTCAGGAGCTTCATCTGCCTCAAAGTGAGGTGATGGAATGAGACGGGCGACAGACTGTAATGCCGGCTGGTGCTTTCTGAGTCCTTGAGGTTGGGATGATTGTTGGGTGTCTGCTGCTTGGGAAGGTGGGCATGTGTCAGTTCTGTGACCCACCTATGGACCATGTTCAGGATTAAACACTGGGGCAAGTCACCAGCATTCTGTGCCTCCATTCTTACTTGCAAAATGGGGGAAATAATCACACACACTTCTGAAATTGGCAGTGAGCCAACATGTGTGCTGGGCACTTCCTGAGAGCTGGGTAAGGGCTTTTGTTGGGGTCTCACAGCTCATGATGAAGCTGTTCTTCAGAGGTGGGAGGAACACGTTCTGTGGAAACTTGATGCTCACTGATTGGCATGTGGACTTGGGCGTTCATGGTTTTTTGTTTTCTTTTGTTGGTATTTTTACTTTGAGCATGCTGTAGGAAGGTTTAAATAACTGCACCAGGTGCATAGATAGACTTCAATGACCATAAAATAGTGAAACTGTGAAACTATTTTATTACTATGTTATAAATGATGAATGGCTTAAAAAAAATTTTTTTTTTGGAGACAGATTCTCATTCTGTTGCCCTGGGTAGCATATTATGGTGTCAAAGCTGACAGCAGCCTCAAACTCTTGGGCTCATGTGATCCCCCTGCCTGCCTCAGCCTCCTGAGTTGCTGGCACTACAGGCACCTGCTACAATACCTGGCTAGTTTTTCTATATTTATTAGAGATAGGGTCTTGCTCTTGCTCAGGCTGGTTTTAATCTCCTGAACTCAAGCAGTCCACCTGTCTCAACCTCCCAGAGTGTTAGGATTATAGGTATGAACCACCACACCTGGCCTTAAAATAATATTGTTTTAAGGCATTCAGAATGCCTTCTGGCCTGAGGTAGAGGCCAATTGCCTCTACCAATATGAGAGTGTAGATTAGGCTTAAAGGATAATTAAATGCTTATCTGTTCTTTCATTCTTTTTATTAATGTGGTTAGCACTCTCTTAACCACCCCCAATGTACTGGTATTTCAAGTGCCCTCTACAATGCCTCCCACCCCATGGTCCTCCCTGATGGTATGACAGGACTAGGCCTCTGCTCCCTGCTGAGCTGTACACCTGCCAGGAGTCAGAGGCCTGTTGTACCTGTTATGGTAATTATGTAATTTAATGAAGTGTTTAGTAGACCCATAAAGTATAATAAGGAATTGTTTCTATGAAAACTAAGCTGAAGGCTTGACGCCCGTAGCACACTAATTAAAACACCGGCACATACACCAAGACTGGTGGGTTCAAATCTGGCCCTGGCCAGCTAAAGAACAATGACAACTGCAACAACAACAACAAAAATAGCCAGGCATTGTGGCAGGCGCCTGTAGTCCCAGCTATTTGTTAGGCTCAGATAAGAGAATTGCTTAAGCCCGAGTTTGAGGTTGCTGTGAGCTGTGGTGCCATGACACTCTGCTGAGGGCAACATACTGAGACTCTGTCTAAAAAAAAAATAATAAAACTAAGTTGAATATTTAGGGGAAATTTGCTAAAGATGAGTCACTGAGTCACTAAAAAAATTGCTGGGAGGATGTGGGTGACACAGTTGTAAAAATAAAAGAGAAAAATTGTTAAAGATCTGTAAAATTCTGTTTAGAATTAGTTTCAAAATTGTAAGTCATTGTTCAAATTTTTAAAAAGAAAACAAAACTAGAAAAGTTAGATGATAAATTACAGATGTGATCTGCCCAGGAGAGCTAATAGGTAAGTGCATTGAGCAGTCCAGGCTCTGAGAAAAGGCCCCAGCTGACCACATCAGCGGACGGCTGAGGAGTACACCTCTCACACGCCTCCATAGGTGCATGGTTTAAGTTACTTTTATGTGGTCTCTTGCTTTAACTGACTTTTTCACTTAGCCTTTGAACAGTCCAGATCACATCAGGTAAAAGAATGACGGCTTTTGTGAAATTTTGACCAGTCGATGTGTGTGGGTGCGTGCTCAGGGCAGGATGTTTGGGGGTGGGTGAGAAAGCACAGGTGTCACAGGTGTGCCCCATGTGCATGGGAGGTGTGCCTCGGTTGTAGCTGTGCTGGTGGCAGCAAGCAGAGCTTTGTGGCTCTGTGGGGCTGAGCTGTGCCTCCATCTCCAGTTGCTGGGCTGAGCCTGACTGGCGGCTTCCAGGGTCTGGCTCTATCTTGTTCAGGAGTGGGGTCCTGTTGCACCAGTGCTCTTGCAGTCAGCCTAGACTTTAGAATCCTAGCCCTGCTACTTAGCTGGCTGTATGATGTTGAGCCAGTGACTAAATTCTTCTGAGCTTTATTTTCTTTGTTGGTTTATTGGGCAGCTTTGTCCCCACTGGGTAAGCATGCGTGTTAATGTTGTAAATAATGTCCATGGAGTGACGCCTGTAGCTCAAGCAGCTAAGGCACCAGCCACATACACCAGAGCTGGCACGTTCGAATCCAGCCCGGGCCTGCCAAACAACAAATTATAACAAAAAAATAGCTGGGTGTTGTGGCGGGCACTTGTAGTCCCAGCTACTCAGGAGGCTGAGGCAAGAGAATCACTTAAACCCAGTTTGAGGTTGCTGTGAGCTGTGATGCCATGGCACTCTACCCAGGGCAATGGCTTGAGGCTGTCTCAAAAAAATAAAAAATAAAAAAAAAATGTCCATAGAAAAAAGGCCAAATTCTGTAAAATAAAGGGGTTTATTCTGAACTAAATTTGAGAACCATGGTCTGGAGGCACACCCAAGAAGCCTTGAACTAGTGGAATCACTTTGGTTGGGGTTGGGGTTATAATCTGGTTTTATACATTTCAGGAAGGAAGGAATTACTTATAAATCATGAATCAGTACAGGAAGTTGAAGGCGTATATTGGTTTGGTTGCAAAAGGTGGGATATGTCAAAGGCTTATAGATTATAGGTGAGTTTCAGAATCTTTGGTATGTAATTGGTTAAAGAAATGAAGCTTGATCCAAAGGCTTGGAATTTTTTAAGATAAGAAATGTACCCAGACATGAGATCTGTTAAGTAAACAGATGACCTGCAGGTGTGATTAAGCTTTATCATGTATGGCTTTAGGCCTGTCGATGAGTTACGAAGGACATCTCCAGGAAGGGAAGGGGAGGCATGATGACCTCCTGTCTCATGGCCAGAAACTTGGCATTATGTTACTTCTGGGTCCCCTTCACCTACAGGGGTCTGTTCAACATCAGCTCAGGGGCAGCTTAAGATTTTATTTAGATTCACAGTGAGAACTGCCTAGCATAGGGTCTGGCTCATTGTGAGTCCTTGGTAAATGCTGGCCGCACAGCTCAGTCCTGCAGGCATTGCTACCGCTGTCATTCCTCGGACTCCTCTGAGGCAGTAGGTGATTGTGGGTCGTACTTCCTTCTCTCAAGGGTGAGTGTGAAGGTAGAGCTGGCTGGGAACATGTGCTTAGCCACCCAGGCTTGTCTTCTGCTGGCCTTGCAGTTGGCCCCCGTTGACCTTTTGTTTTTTGCTTCTTTTCTTGACCCCCCTCAAGCCTGAAAGAAAGTTACTTGTACACATGGCTCATGTTCCCAGGGATCTGTTACAGTTTACTGTCTAGGAGCCTGCCTGGTAACACATCTTTTCAGCCCTGGTTGTAACAGAGGGCCCACTCCACTGAGATGTCTGAGGAAATTGTTTCTATCTGATGGCCTTAACACAATATTTATTTGTGATTTTCCTTGTTGTTCTGCTATCTTTGCCAAGAAGGATGAGGAGTAGACAGGGCCCTGCCACACACTGGCATTCTGAAGCCAGGCCTTCTGGAGCAGGAAGCAGGGAGGAAGGTGACTTGACCCAGGGCGTTTGGGTGATTGCAGGAGTTGGCAGGGCTGCATGCGTGGTGGTGTGTATGTGGCTGCATGTGTGTGTTTTTGCATGTGTCTGTGTTACTTGTGTGCGTTGCTATGCGTGCATGTGTGTACTGCTGCATGTGTCTGTTACTGTGTGTGTTCCTGCGTGGGCACCCACTTCTCTGACAGTTCCCGGAGCATGAGGTTGTGCTTAGCAGTTCTGTCCTCTCAGTCTCTGTCCACACATTTCCAGGGGTCCACACATCAGAATCGCCCCTGCTGCATGATACCGTTCATGGAAATCACTGCAGTCAGTCATGAGAGAAGAGATGGTAGAATTGGAGGCCTTCAACTGTGGCTAGGATGTGTGGTCATCTGCCTTGACATAGGAAAATTGTGCTTTGTCTAGAACTGCCAAGGGAGCAAGTGGCCCAAATCTCTATTGTATTTAGAGTTGGGTGAGGGGAGGGGACTGTCTGCATCCTCTGCCAGTCCTGGATCTGCCTTTTGCAGACTCTGTTCTCAGTGGCCTGAATCATTCATTCCACTCACTCAGCTTTTCAGAGGCTTCTCATTGCCTAAGGCTGAGGGCCGGCTGGGGAAGGTGACTTTCAGGTCCAGTGGGGTCTGGCCCCTGTTTCCTCTTCTGTTGCAGGCCCACAGGCTTCTTTCAGTTCTTCAGATATATCACCTCCAGACAGGGCCCTGCCTCAGGCTGTCTCTCTCCTCTTCAGTTCCTCCTGCTGGTCCTTCAGAGAAGGCTCCTGGCTCCTCTCAGTCCTCACTGTTGAGTTTCTCCTTCATGAGCCTCACTGCCATCGTGATTACCATTTATCTGTGTACCTGTCTGTGGTCTGCCTCCCTTACGAGGCTGGGAGCTTTGTGGGGGCAGGTACCTGGTCTGTCTTGTCCCTGGGGCATCCCTAGTACCTTACCCAGTGCCTGGTCCAGGTGGGCATCCAACGCCTCCTGGGGGCAGGGCATAATTACAAGGGACCTTACTTAATAAATGCAAACATGGTAACATAATCATTTATACCCTTATATTAATCTGACATTTTAAAAAATAGGTTGAGAAATTGTTTAAATGCTTGTCATGACCCTCAAAATTGATCTCAGGACTCCTTAATTTGCTGTTATGGTCTCCAGGGTGTCACCACCCATAGACAAGCTAGATCTGAAGGATGGCCCCCCTGTGTGGCCTGGTGCTCCCTCCTACCACTTTGCCATTATCCTCTCCCCTTCCACTGTGGCACAGGCCCTGAGATATGCTTTGGGTAAGAGGTGATCCCTCTCTCATATTTACTGTCCTCAGGCAGATGGCCAGGCAGGCTTGGGAGTCTTCTGTTACAGGTGCTGTAGGGTGCAGATCAAGGCAGACACCAGCCTGTCACTGCCTCTCTTGGCATGCCAGGAGGAAATGGCTTATTCTTTGGGGCATAGGGCTAGAGGGAAAGGCTGGTGACAGGTTTCCTGTGAAAATGTGTTTTGACTTAGGACTTGAGGGAGGGCAAAGGTACCTGCTGAAGGGAAGGGCAAGTGCAAGGACACTCTTGCAGAGGTGAGGAAGTCAGAGCATAGCTTGTTACATGCGTAGTCTGCTGAGTGGGACCACAGCAAAAGGGAGCCATCCGAGAGAAGCGAGAGAGGGGAGCTATGCTTTACTAACGGGGAAGTAGAACAGGGGAGCTATGCCTGTCTGAAAGTTCTTACACCTTTTACTTAGGTGTTTGGTTTTCTTGAGGCATTGCACATTTTATTGGGTGTTTCCACTAATGTCTTCATAATTAGGAGGATAATGTACCCATCTGTCTATGTTTAATATATAGAATATTCTGGAGAGGGTCTTTCTGATGACAATACTTCTCCGGATCCTCAGAAACAAAAGACATCATATCAGAAGTAAATATATTCTAACTTTAGATGGTCCAAACTTGAATGCCTGCTGAAGTTTGCACCATAACAAAGAGCAGCCTCCCAAGGTCCTTGGTTAGAAGGGTGATAAGCCTATTAGAGAATGACTGTGTTAGTTCTCTCTCACTGCTGTAACAATTACCATAAACTTGGTGGCTTAAAACTATTTTCTTATAGTTCAGGAGGCCAAAAATTCAAGCTCAGTTTCACTGGGCCTAAATTCAGGCATCAGCAGGACTGGTTTCTTCTAGAGACTCCAGGGGATCATTCATTCCTGGCCTCCTCCAGCTGCTGGTGGCTGCTAACATTCCTTGCTCTGGGAATATTTTACTCTTATCTTTGCTTCCCTGGTTACACTGCCTTCTCCTCTGCTGTAGTCAGATCTCCCTTTTACAAGGACTCTTGTGATTACATTGAGGGCCCACTCAGATAATCTCAGGATCCTTAGCTCAGTCACATCTGCAGAGTCCCTTTTAGCACATGAGATAACCGTCATAGGTTCCATGGTTTGAATGTGGACGTTTGGGCAGTGGCCGTGATTCAGCCTGCCTCAGCATTCCTTTGTCTCTCTCTTCATCCTTCCCTGTCTTTCTTCCTCCCTGTCTCCTTAGGTTTCTTTTTGATCCCCTAGTGCAGTGGTTCTCAACCTTCCTAATGCCGCAACCCTTTAGTACAGTTCCTATGGATTGCAACACACAGGTTGAGAACCACTGCCCTAGTGGTATGTTGGATAGGCACAGAGGAGGAAAACAGCCTTTGGGCTCAAGGACTTTTGTCTCTTCCCATTCTTTTTAGTTAGATTCTTAGAGTTCTACTCCATCAGGTCTAGAGAAGTAAGGGGTGGTTTTAGTTCATTTTATGTTGCTGTAACAGAATACCACAGACTGGGTAATTTATGAAGAAAAGAAATCTGTTGTCTTGTGGTTCTAGAGGGTGGGAAGTCCAATGTGAAGATAACAACATCTGGCAAGGGCCTTTGTGTGGGATCATCTTATGGTGGAAGATGGAAGAGAAGAGGGCACACTGTTCATTAGGAATCCACTCCCAGGGTTAGATTAATAGATCCATGTGGATAGAAGCCACATGACCTGACCACCTCTTATGTTTCTCTTGATAGAGTGCTATGACATCATAGCTCACAGCAACCTCAAACTCTTATCCTTAAGCGATTCTCTTGCCTCAGCCTCCCAAGTAGCTGGGACTACAGGTACCCACCACAACGCTTGGCTTTTGAGTGCCTCTTAATGGCTCCATCTCTTGATACCATCACAATGGCAGTTAAATTTCAACATACGTTTTGGAGGGCACATTGAAACTATAACAAGCAACCTGTGGCCTGGTGTTCTTGCCACCTGACAGCCTCCCTATGTGGCCTGCCCTCCTGCTTGTGTTTGCACACAACTTTTGTAAAAGGTGTGCATGCTTGTACAAAGGAAAAAAAAAGTGGTGAGGGGTGCACAGTTAAAAGTGAAAGTTCCTGGCTAGGCACAATGGCTCATGCCTGTAATCCTAGCACTCTGGGAGGCCACAGCAGCAGGATCACTTGAGCTCAGGAGTTTGAGACCAGCTTGAGCAGGATTGAGACCCAGTCTCTACTAAAAATAGAAAAATTAGGTCAGAAGCAAAGGGAGCAGAGGAAGATGGTAGACTAGAGACATCTCCTTTGTAGCCACTTGTGATGAGATCAGGGTGAGAGAACTCCAGCCACCTCTGGCTTGTGAGCCTGCCCAGAAACATCACTTTGGGGTCACAGGGAGGCAGCAGAAGACTCCAAGAGCCAACAAAGAGGTCAAGAGCAATGGAGAACCTGCAAAGAAAGCAGGTGCTTATGTGCCCGCAGAGTCTAGCCAGTTTAATAGCAGGTTTCAGACAGAGAAGGCCTGTCCTGGATTATTTTTTTTATTGTTGTTTTGGGAGTTTTTTGTTGTTTGTTTGTTTTGGACCTGGGTACTTGCTGGAGTTACCTTGGGAGAGCTTAGATGAGCGAATGATCTTGAACAGCACCCAGGGACTATGATTGAGCTACTGGGTGGAGCAGAGCTCTCATCATTCAACTGCTGGTGAGGTGCCACCATTGTGGGAGACCTACCTGGGAGGAACACCCTACCAGGTCCTACTGTGAGGCTGGTTCTGGTGTGCCTGCTGAACTGGGCAGCCACCTGTGAGGAGATGAGTGAAACTTACTTTCCTGGGACAGCCATTTTGTGGCCAAGGGACACTGTTGGGGAACTTCAAGGCATGTCTCTTTTCTTTTTTTTTTTTTTTGTCCAGGGCTGGGTTTGAACCCGCCACCTCCAGCATATGGGGTCAGCACCCTACCCTTTTGAGCCATAGGCGCCACCCAAGGCATGTCTCTTAAATAGGCTGACAAGAGCTTCAGGCTCTCAACCCTGCAGGGATTGAAGGCAAATAAATCAGGTCCCCTTAGCAACTAGATAGTAGTTTCCAGTCCCTATCTTACATAGCCAGCCACATCAGCATCATGATTAGCATCTCCTAAACCTGGAATGTCACCTGTTGTCAAGGCAATATATTGCTATCTATCTATCTACCTATATATAAAAAATATATTAAGTTTCCTGATTGACTATTCCCTGATTGAACTTTATATATAATATATAAAATACATATATTATATATTTTTTTTCCTTTTTTTTCAATTTTGTCTCTAGTTTTTTGTATTTATAATGTTTCATTGTTTCTTAAATAGTAAGGACTCCATTTTTGCTATAGTTTTTCTGCTCCTTTTATTTTTTTGATTTTTAATTTTTTCCCTTACGATTTGTGTTTGTTTTCATTTTTACTTTCTTCAATAATAGGGCTCCATTTTTGCTACAGTTTCTGCTCCTTTTATTTTTTCTTTCTTTTCCATTTCTTTCTTGCCTTTTCCCTCTCTTTTATAAAGATTTTTCTACTTTTCTTATCTTTTCCACATGAATTTCTCAAATAACAACTAAGATATACCCTCCCTTTTTTACATCTTATATAAGTTTATACTGTTATTATTGTTGTTTCTTTTTTCTGATCTATTTTATTCTTTGTCAGTCTGTATCCTATTTGTGGGGCAGAGCCTCACTCTGAGGCCTGGGCTAGGGGCCCAAAACATTGGCCTGGCTCAAGGAAACTTTGATAACCTGGTCCAGGGGGTCCTTCTAGCTTTGACCTTTGGAAGGATACTATTAGTAGGTCCCCACTTAGACATACTGCTGGGTTCTTTTTCCCCTATTTGATGGAGGTGGGGTCCTGATTTTGCTCAAGCAGGTAAGGAGCTCCTGACCTCAAGGGACCCATCCATTCTAACCCCCAGAGACTGGGAATTGTGGGTGTGGGTTAAAGCACCCTACTGGACACCACTATTATTCCCATCTCTATCTTTCTGTCAGTCTTTCCTTTCCCCCCTTTTTCTTTTGTCCTTTTTCTTTCTTTTCTCCCTTCTCACTCTTCACTTTTCTCTTCCTTTTGGCCGTATACCAAAAGGACACCTTAGTACCTAATCATAGAGACAAAGTAATTTAAAGAGAAGGAAAAAATGGAAGGAAAAAGTAGGGTAAGGAAGCAGGCAAGAAGAAAACACTCATGAGAAAGAACCAACAGAAAAGTCCTGGCAACACAAACAGATCAAACCCCCGTCCCACCAAGGGATCATGAAGCTACCATAGAGGATTCCACTGATAAAGAAATGATAGAAATGACAGAAAGGGAATTTAAAATATGGATAGTAAAAGCAATGAAGGAGATTGCTGAGAAAATAGAAAATAACCAAAAGGAAATCCAAGAACAGAACCAAATAAGTTGATGAAAGATGAAGAATATAGAAAGGATATAGTGGAACTTAAGGAATTAAAACAGTCAATCTAGGAACTAAAAGATGCAGTAGAAAATATCAATAACAGATTAGACCATGCAAAAGAAAGAATCTCAGAGGTAGAGGATAAAGCTTTAGAGCTAATACAGGCAGAAAAGAAGAGAGAAAAAGCAGAACATTCACTCAGAGAATTATGGCACTTCATGAAGTCTTCAAATATATGAATTATAGGTAATCCCAGAAGGGGGAGAAGAACGCCCCAAAGGAATGGAAGCCCTACTGGAGGATATGACAAATGACAATTTCCCAAGTATCACCAAAGATTCTGACACACTCCTTTCAGAAGGCTATTGAACTCCGGGTTGTCTCAGCTCAGAGCTTCTCTGAGACACATTGTCATGAACCTGTCTAAAGTCAAGATGAAAGAGAAAATTCTGCAAGAAGTTAGGAGTAAGCACCAGTTGACCTACTGGGGCAGACCCATCAGGGTGACTGCAGGCTTCTCAACTGAAACTTTTCAAGTCAGAAGAGAATGGTTATCTACATTTAGCCTTCTTAAAGAAAACAGTTTTTGGCTTGGCGCCAGCCACATATACCTAAGGTGGTAGGTTCGAATCTAGCCTGGGCCCGCCAAACAACAATGAAGGCTGCAACAACAACAAAAAAATAGCTGGGCATTCTGGTGGGCGCCTGTAGTCCCAGCTACTTGGGAGGCTGAGGCAGGAGACTTGCTTGAGCCCAGGAGTTGGAGGTTGCTGTGAGCTGTGATGCCACGGCACTCTACCCAGGGGGACAG
>CAUYQV010096654.1:0-24995 GCA_963574575.1 Galagoides demidoff
AGCAGAACTATTGTAAATATAAAATGTATGTAACACAGTTAATATAGAGCTGAGTGTCTGGTTAAGGATGGTAATGTAGATTTCTTGGGAAGACGATCTGTCATGTTTGTGATTTCAGGTGGCCCTAAATTCCCCATTGACAACTTTTTCTGTTCACTCAGATTCAAGTTAAAGATGAATCTAGATTCTGTCTCTTGTTCAGGTAGTTTATTTTATCAGCTTTCTTACAAAACAGAGCAGAGGTAGGCTGGTAGCTTGAGCCAACACAGTCAAGGGGCAGATGACCAGGAAGGTTTCCTTTCAAAGTTCATTTTCAGAACTTGCTCAGAGAATGTAGGTTATTATACCTTTAGGCAGTGCGGGTCAGTTACCAAGTGTTTATTTCACAAAAGGGAATTCATGTTTTTTATGGTAGATGAGAGTCACATCCGTGCTGAGGTGGTCTTCTTCTCTGGAAATCCCTGGCTGGTTTTGTAAATCTCTAGGTTATGTGGATCACACTGTTAAGTGACCTAATGTAGACCTTATGAGATAAGGTCTTAGTGGGCCTATGGCCACCATTAATTCTATAGCCACAATATGTCTCTTAAAGTATAGTACAAGATCAAACCATTTAAAAATTAGAAAAGCTTCTCATACAACCTTATTGATAGTAAAGTTCAGTAATGAATCAATTTCTGACTTATCATAAGGTAAATGTTTATCACTTTCATGCTTATATCTACCATTCTAAAATTTGCTATATATGCAATGAGCATAAAACAAAACTTCACACCTGAAACATAATCCTTGAGTAGCATTAATTTCCCATCAAGATGATTTCAGATACAAATAATGGTGAAGTGCAAGGGCATATCATAAATTTCACAGATGGGACATCTGGATATTATTTTCCTATTTCCACCAAACGTTACCTACAGAAGCATATGTCAGTACAACAACAAAGTTCTTCATCCTTTTCAGGACTTAGCACCACAGATTCACATGGCAGAGGGATGCAGTGCCTTGACTTCTCTGGCGTGTTATGAATGAGTTTAATGACTGTTAGAAATGAACCAGACTTTGCACAGCTTTGTATGTTTTAGATATGAACTATTTGTTAATTGTATGAATCTTGGCAATGATGCTTAGCGTATAAACATTCCAAAAAGTAAACACATATTCAAAATAACCTACACTGACTTATATTCTCTCACCTTCATCTAGAGATGAAGATATATGCTGGGAAAGAAAGTTTATAGGATTCTTAAAGTATAGAGTACTTTTGATATTAGAAAAGTTGCTTCATGTCAAACCACTATAAATATTAGTTTTTTTCATTGTCTGGCACCATCAACAAGGGCTGAATCATATAAGACACAAGTCTTGTTCAGCTCTGAGCTTTACTGATAATTAGCCAAGTACACTACAAGGAAACTCTAACATTGCCACATCAATAATTGTGAAGGTCTGAATTTATCACAGGCAGCTTTCTAAAATAAATTTTTTCCCCAAGATGTGTTTTGGGTTCATAGTACATGTTTTGAGTTCACAGTGTCAAAAGTATGTGGTTCAAGTCAGCATGGAGACTCAATTAGTCCTGGAAGTTCTACTTTTTCGTGTATTGCTAGTCATAGCTAGAAAACCTACATGATTAACTTTTATTCTCTAAAGAGTCATAGATCATAAGACTATACAAACTACACGTGTTTATTTATAACAAACAGTCCTGACAAATAAGCATGCTGTGCTAAAAATATTTTGTAAATAGTAATTAGTTCATAGCAACACTTGGAAGACCTCCTCTCTCATGTTATTACTAACAGAAATCTTTGCTCATTTTTACTGAGAAATTAAAGTGTATGAAAAATATTATTTGAAATAGCCCCAAACTGACAGTAAATTAAATATCTACCAATAACTGAATGGATGAATTAGTATAGCATATTCTTTTAACAGAATTATATGTAGTATGAGAAATGAATGAACTATGGCAATATATGTCCTACTGTATAAATCCATTCATAAAAATTGCAAACAAGAAAAATGAAACTCTAAGGCATAAGGATGCATTTTTAAGTATAATTCTACAAAGAGGAATATGATTTCTCTAACCCAAGATAGTAGTTTCCTTTAGAAATTTGGTGGGAGGACGTAGGATGTTTCCAGGGTTATCAAGATTGTTTTTTTAACTATCTTACATGAAGATGACATTGAAGGTTATTTTTCTTTTGGGGAGAGTTTTTTTTTTAATAATTTGAGATGTTAAACTCTTACATTTTATACAACTTTATCTTATGTAGATTTTACTTCTTCATAAAAGTCATAGCAATAATGGACTAAATTTGTAAGGAGCAGAGAGAGTATTTTCTTGGTTCTGTACAAAAACAAATATACAGTATAAATAATTTCTGTCAAATATCTCTAGTTTGGAGGTTGTTTCTAAGTTAATATTTGATTATGTAGAATGAAGATTTGCACTTAATGGGCAGATTATCTGTTGAAGTATGGTTTGTTTGGTTACAACAGCTATTTGTTGTTCTGTAATTTGAAAATAATCTCTAATAAAATACTTATAGGGTTTTGATTGACCATTACTTTAGAGTTTTACAATTACTTACCTTTAACTACATGATCTCTACATGGCAGGGATGCAGTGGTCTTTGTTGACTGACTCATTGTCTATTCTTGCACCTTTGTTGGCAGCTGTAGAATGACTGAGTTTGATTCCACCTATCACGTCCAAGACTGGGTCAATTAATAGGCACCTCCTCTTGCAGAGTTTATTGTTTCAAGTGAAGAACCTAAATTGTTTCAAATGGAATCAAGCCTGGAATGTAGAGCTATGGTTGGAAGAAATAATTTTTCTCTGTTCTGGGAAATGTGGTAAACAAATGTGAGATCTTAAATTATGGCATCAATTTTACTACTGCCAGAAAAGCCAGCCTGTGAATGAAGTTGCAGAGCTGAGATTATTTCAGTGATATTGAGCGGTCACTTGATCTAAATTAATCTTGGCTTCTTAGTTACATGTAAGATGGGAAAGACCATCTGGGACGGACCTGATACTTGTATGGGTGTGAGGCAAGCACTTAAACCTCCTCTGTCATTTGTCTGTACTTTGAGGTTCTGTAGTTTGCAAATGATTGCATTTTACCTGACAGAATAAACACCTGGATGGTGAACAGAAAATTGTCTGTTATGCTTAGTTATATTATACATCTGTGGATCTTCAAATTGCCTGGAGGATAATGAAATTTTTAAAAACAAACATTAGCTTTTACTCGCATCTGAACAAAACCACAATGATGTAAGCTAGATACATAGTAAGTAGGCAAGTGCTAATCTAGAAACTGGTGTAAGGGAAATTCAGTTCTAAAATCTGCAGATTTTGACTTATTTTTGTCTTTAAGCTATAGTGCTATTCTGGAAAAAAAAAATCTCTGAAAGGTAAATATAAAATCTCTGACAATTTCAAGTGACCATAAAAGGTTTTCTATGCAATTAAATTACTTCTGGTATGTATGCGGCTGTTTATCATGTTTTTATAAAATGGTATTTGCACTGTGTGAAGCAGGAGTATAGTCATTTATTCAAGCCAGCCCTGCCATCCCAGATATTACTGTTTTAAAAATGTAACCACGTTTTCCAGCCCCAAATTTCTTTCCCACATTCTTTCACAGTTCCATCACTACTCGTGCGGCTTAATGGAAGACTGCCTCATTTGAGCTCACAATGGTATTCCTACCAAGAATGATGTTCAGCAAATATCAGAGATTGCATTCAGAGACAGGGTGTAACAAGAATGTTTTGCAAGTATAGTCATTAAACCTGCATTCTTAAAATTCATTGAAGGGAGGCCCAAGAAGTAACTATTAGTCAGGTGGCAATGAAGTGATTATAGACTTAACCTTGTTCCAAAATGTAGGGGAAAATATTGGAAACTGAGCTATTAAAAAGAAAGACTTTAATATAGTTCAGCAAAAATATGTGCCTCATCCTGAATTGAAAAATTAATTCTAGGATTTGTTAGATATGTTAATTGGTTCAAATCAAAATTAACATATGAAAAGAAAAGGAAAAGACACCCAATGTAGACTGTGAATTAAAAGCAGCAAAAGGGGTAATCGAAATAAACTTTACATGTGACAGCCTGTCACTCCCATAAAATAGGTTTGTGTGGCAAAAAGGCAGCCACTGCACAAAACTCTGACACTGATATTTAGGAGCAGTCTCAATGTTGGTCACATAGACACTTTCTTTACAAATATTCATGTCATTAATCTTTTTTTCAAAAATCTTTCAGGGATAAACATGAGCCAGATTTGCATTCACAAAAAATGCACAAAAAATGAGTGCACGGCAGTCTCTGTTGCTGCACCTGTCTGTTTATACCTATTATAATAAGTATATGCCATGTGAGAGAGGGGCCTGAATTATGAATGCTTGGTTTGTCTGTTGTATATGTAGAGTTCACAAGGCACATTAAGAACGTTTTAGAAACTCACATTTCTATATATTTTGCATACTTAGTTTGCTTTGTAAAGTTTTTTCTAGGATAGGGCCAAAATGGGAATTATATAATAGTAATCTCATTTACTTCTAATCTTACTTATTTCTATTTAAAAATCCATTCATTATTTATGTATGTAAACATGTACTCTTGTGTATAGAAAGAGATAGGCAGAGAAAGCAAGAAAATTTCTTTGTATCACTTAAAATATCATAGCATAGAAGAAACAATAAATATTCTTTAATGTTGTAAAGTTAGCAAGCATATATGTTCAAAGCACTATACAAAAGACTAAAGGATAAAGATAAATCCCTGTGATGATGCTCATCATCTACGAGTCCAAACAAAAATAAGCAAAAAAGTAGAATTTTGCTGGCGCTTTTTTTGAGATATAAGCAAAGCATTATGGAGATAGGGAGGAGGGAATCTGTTTTAAGGAATGGCAAAATGCTTTGTCTAAAAATTTAGGAGAGAAGATAAGTGCAACCCAGATAGAAGAAACAGTATATGACTAGATCACACACACAGCCACTGCACACAGTTCTTTCTGAGTATTATGTAGTTTCCTTAGGTTAGAACAGTACGTTGATTCTGGACAGGCTTGCTGGACTCAGTCACAATGAATTTTTATGTCTTTTGGAAAGTCTGAAAGATCAAAATAGAGTGAGGCAAGGTCAAAAGTGCATATTAAACTCTTGCCTCAATATCGATGCTAAAGACTAAGGAGGAAGTGCAGAAAGGTAGCTGAGAAACCATTGGAAACAGTAAGTGAAAGTTAATGAGGATTTTCAATAGGCTGGTGGCAGTAGTAAGGATGAAATAAATAGAAATGCTTGAAAAGGTCTTTAGAATTTAACACCCATACGATTTCAATAAGTTACATTTTGGAGTCAAGGGAGAGAAAGGAACTCTTGAGATTATCAAGGGTCTGACTTGCGTTCCTGGGGGATGATGGCAAGGAATATTGAATATGAAATACTTATTGAGTTGAATTCAAATGAGTTTAGACTTTGGACACATTAATCTTGAAATTGTTATGAGACATATGTGGTTGTGTCAGGTTTTCAGTTAGTAATTTTTGAAATTCAAGGAACAGATTTGGCTATCATGTAGGAATATTAAAGTTGTTACTATATAAAAAAGGAAGACCTTGTCAAATAAAGCTAAAGATCCAGAACTATAGTTTATGGAAAGTTTTAATGATTATAAAATAAATTTAGAGACTTATGTAAAGAAAGTTAGAGACTTGTATACCATTATGTAGACATCTTACGTGGAGAAATCTCATTCAAGGAAGGAGGAGGAAAGGATGATATAGAAGGTCATGAGTTGAGTAACTACAATAATATTTTAGATTTTGTCCCCCATCAGGTAAATATAGCTGGAGAACTAATCAACACTGTCTTATTTTTATTTTTTTAAGTAACATCTTTTCTTAAAATGTTAACACCAAAATCTGTTTTGTCTCCCCATTTTACTTTGGTAAGAACTTTCATCGCTAATAGACTCACAAAACCATTTACCAACATTGAGAAGGAATGAAAGATGAAAGCCCTAGAAATCATAATGAGGAAGACTTTCCTTAAGTCCCTTAAAAGGATTAGAACATAAGCTTTTAAAGTCAAAATTTTGTTATTCATGCTGGCAGGGGAGATTGGTATGGATGGACTTAGAAGAGTGCGTGTCTACTGACCAAGGCCAAACTGGCCACATTCAGCTCAGAGTGACTGACCAATCTGCCAACAGTATATGCCAGTCTAACCTTCCTGATATGGCACCTTTCCCCCAAAGGGATGCACCACAGAGAAGGTGGCAGTTCGTTATTCTGTGTCATTTCTATCATGGAAAAGGTATATATTGTTCTTAAATTGACATTTATTTTGGAAATGAATTTGTCTTCCTTGCTTGAAATGCATCTGCCTAGACAAATATGAGTGCATTTAGAGAACATTTTCCCTCTATTATGGTATTCCACATAGCATCACACTGTCTAAGATGTCATTTCATAGCAAAAGCTCAGTGGCTGTAGGCCTTTATTTATGAAATTCACTGGTGTCTTTATGCTTCCCGTCATCCTGAATCAGTTGACTTAAATACTAGAATGGCCTTTTAAAGACTTTATTACAATGCCAGTTAGGTGGCAATTTAGGTATAGTGTATACTACAAATCATCATTAAATAAATGGTGCTTTTCTCTCATTGCTAGGATCCAAGAGTGAACATTGAGTGGGTACTTTGACTTTTAACTGTGGTGAGTCACTACTATTTTTTTTTTTCTTTTTTACTTTGGTATTCTTAGTTCCAACACGAAGAATGCTTCCATCCAGGAATACAGCAATCGTTCCATTGAACTAGAATTTGAGATTGTCACCTAATACTCTATGTACCATCACTTGTGCTATATCAGTGAGCAAAGATGGAGGTATGGAACTGTAGTATTTGATCCCAACACCCAAGAAGAAATCTGGTTCCTGCTATAAATAGTGTAATAAAAAAGAATATTCTGGAAGCCTCCTCTAGAGTGCCTTTTACTGTGCTCACGTTCTGAGAATGAAGACAATGGAAAGCTACAAACTCCATTAAAACAGGGCTGATAAGCGTTTACACCTTTCAGGAATGAAGGTACGGGTCACCTCAGCAGATAAGCAAACCACATACATCACAGGTGCTATCTATGCTCAAGTTTTAGCATTGGACATGAAGACAACAGCTTTACAGAGACTACATAATCAGCTCCCACAATTGCATCAGGACAAGTGCCTTAGTATGTATCTCCCAGTGTTTCTCGTTCTACGTTCCAATTTTGGGTGATAATGAAAAATTTAAAGAAACAGGTCAAGTTTTTAAAAATTGTAATTATTTTGGTCATTCCTATTGTAATACTGGAGACTGAAAGACAAAGAACTAATGTTCTCGTTTGAAATGGCCTACTTAACCTAATTATATGGAGATTTTAAATACATTTTCATATGTTCCTTCTAAGGAAGTTAATTGAGAATATACTCTTGTTCTTTCTTCCCTAAAAAAAAGAATAAACCAAACAGAAGGAATTTATAGAACATAAAAATAAAACAGAACATCCAATGGATGCAGAGGCAAGGCAAATATCTGGCTGGAGGATGCTGAATGGTGATCCCAGAGTGACCACTGTTCAATAGATCCAAGAGATGCAGGCTGAAGCCAGCTGGAACCTTATAGTCATCAGGAGAGGAGGATCCCTCAGACAGGGTCTTCCAGAGTAGACAAAAAGCCAATAAAAGTATCACTTGGTTAAGATTCACGTCAATGACAGAGCTTGGCTAAGACTGACTGTTAAGATAATAAAAACATATTCCTAATATAAATGGTTACATAGAAATCTCTTTTTAAACAGCATTTTGGCAAGAGCTTTCTCACTTCAGTTCTTGTAATGCAAAAGAAGTGAAAATCTGTCCAAATGAGAATTTCCTATACATGTCCAAACTTAGAAGTCTATGTAGCTGATAAGTATAGCTGCCATGGGAGAAAATCTCTGCCTCACAGGGTAGTTGTGTGAGGCAAATCTACTTTTCCCTATTTGTTTTGTGTTTCCTATTTTGAACATGTACATACATACTTTTCCAAAATACATGTGTTTTAATATTTGTGTCCATTGCATACATAGACACACATCAAACAAGAGAAACTAAAACATTTGAAGCCGCATTTTGGCAAGAAAATCTGAGAAGGAATTAGCTATCTCAAGCAATGATTCTTTAATATAAACTTGTCAGTTGGTACAACATCTGTAGGAAGATATTTCTCAATGTCTATATAAATTATGAAGGTACTTGCCCTTTGACCCAGAAATAGATTTCTAAATATACATATTTAGTGGTAAATGTGTACAAATGGAAAAGAATATTTACCTGTCAAAGATTGTTCTTGAACGATTATATGAAATGCCATAAATGAGAATTAATCTAATTTGCCCATCTATAGAAAAGCTATTACATAACTATGGCAAAACGAAACAACAGTAGGCTATGTATCTGTATAGAAAAAGAAGTTCTTTATGATCTGGAGTGAAAATTTATTCAAGATAAATTTCAAAGTAAAAAAAAAATGAAGTGTGGTTCAATATGCTTATGTACTATTGAGATAGTATCATAAATAATTTTTATTTGCTTGTACAAATAGCAAATTATTTTAATAGGTTTCTCAAGGAGCTAATTGTATTGACATCCTTCCAGGGAGAAGAAATGGGAGGTTGAAGGAAGTAATAATAATGGAAACTTAAATTTTTAAAGTATTTTAAGGATTTCTCTCTAACAATATATTACCCAATAAAAGAGTAAGTTAAATAAAAAGTATTTGTAGGAACAGAGAAAAGATGAGAGGCAATAAAGCCAGTCGTCAAAAAGAAAGTGGTTAGTATATAGTCTATTTCCAGGAATCCTTTTCAGGATATATATATCTTTGAGAAAACTGGTCACAAGTCTCTAAGGGAATATGTAAGAAGGTAAGTTATGAAAAATACATATTTTCAAATTTTCTTGTACATTTAGAGAAAAACAATACTTTCAATAAAATTGATATGCCTTCAAACTGTGTCCTAAAAAAAGGAACAGGATGGTATCTATAACACAATGGCATTCTTATAAATTAAAAATGTATGCACAAGATCAACATTATATTGTCTTCCCCCCCCCCCTTTCTTGGCATCAGCCTCGCGCACAGTAAACAACTTCAAACTCCCAAGTGCAAGAAATCCTCCTACCTCAGCCTCCTGAGTATCTTAGGCTACAGGCACACACCATGAACCCCAGGTAATTTTTCTATGTTTAGTAGGGGTGGGGTCTTGCTCTTGCTCAGGCCTGTCTCAAATTCCTGAGCTCAAGGGAATCCTCTTGCCTCAGCCTCCCAGAGTGCTGGGATTGTAGCCATTGTGCCCATCAACCTTATATATCTTTGAAGGATGTATTTGTATACTCACCAAATGAGAGATATTAAAAAATAAGCATGCTACCTTAAGGAAAAAGGGGAGTATTAGTGTTGTATTGCTGCAAAACTGTACCCTAATCCTTTGTAACTTAGAATAATTACCTTTTACTTTGTAGGTTCTGGGGGTCAGGAATGGCTTTGCTCATTAGCTGGTTCAGGGTTTCATTTGAGGTTGCAGCAAAAATGTGGGCTGGTGCTTGAAGCTTAATTGGAATTACAGGGCCAGATTCCAAGAACGGCTTGTTGACCTCAATTGCTTGCCCTGCAAGCTTCTTCACTGGGCTGCCTAAATATCCTTAAAACTTGGCATTTGACTGTCTTCAGTGAAAGTAAAATCAGAGAGAAAGAGAGCAAGGCATAAATGATAATGCCTTTTACTAATATAACATCATTTCAGAATGATATAACATTATTTTGGCAATATTGTAGTGGTAGCACAGACCAACCTTTGTTCACGTGGTGGGTGACTACATGAGAGTGTGGTGAGTGTAGTCAGAAGCTACCTTTGAGACTGGCTATCACAGCTAGTAAAAGCGAGGATTAGAAACAAAGAGTGAAATTCATATACAATAAAATTAATAAGAATTTAATATTATGCAGCTTGATGCTGATAGTGACATGAAATAATATAATGAGCTTGCTTTTAGGTACCTAGGCACAATGGGAAGATTTGTGAATATTCATATATATTCACATAGCTAATTAGCCATCTTTTTATTGATAAACATGTTTCTAATTGACTTTTTTATTATAAATAATGATGCGGTGAAAATATTTGTATAAATCTCTTTGTACCCACATGGAAGTACTTTAGTACTGGATACACACTGATAATTGGAAATGTCAACTTTGTGTGCACATTTCCAACTATGCTATTTGGAGCTAAATTTCTCCCCAAAGTGGACATATTAAAGTACAGCCCCACTAACAGTCAAGGAGACATCAAATTATTTATTATCCTTACCAAATTTTGGTCTATCCCAAGTTGTATTTTTTGACAATCTGACAGCTATGAAATGAAATTATATTGTATCAAATTAGTGCTATCCTGATTACTAAAGTTTGTGAGCACCTGTTCACATTTATTTTGTATACATCTTTCCACTTCTGAAAATGGTCTTTTCAAGGTTTTTCCCATTTATGTATTGTGGCTACTTGTTATTTTGAAATTCTTTTTATAATATCATTAAAAATATTTAATGCTACATTACCTTGCAAATATTATCTCAGAGTCTGTGATATGTCTTTTCTGCTTGTTAGTTTACTTAAGATTACATTTCATGGACAAAAATATTCACTGCATGATCATCTGATATATGCTATTTTCACTTTATGGTTTGTACTTTTTAAAATTTTCCTTAAGGAATTCTTCCTACTCTAAGATTATACAGATTTTTCTTCACATTTTTAAGGCAAGTCAGTAATTTATTTTCAGTTTAAGCCTTTGATATGTCTGAAACATAAATTTAAATGTATTGTTGCAGTATAATAGAATTGTATTTTACTTTCTACAGTGATAGCCCATTGTCTTTGAGTGATTTTTGAATATACATCATTTTCCTACTGATTTTTAAATGTATCCTCCTATATACTAAGTTTCAACATGTACATACTCCATTCTGGGCTCTCTACCTACATTCCATTGGTATATTTGTGTAGGGAATGAACAATGGCAAACTGTCCAGTAGTGGCTGCATAGTATTCCATCGTATATATATACTACAGTTGTTAATCTATTCCTGGATAGGTGGGCATTTAGGTTGTTTCCACAATTTGGCAATTGTAAATAGAGCTGCTATAAATAGTCTAGTGCAAATGTCCTTATGATAAAATGATTTTTTTTTTCTTCTGGGTAGATGGCCAGTTATGGGATTGCAGGAACAAATGGGAAGTCTAGTTTAAGTTCTTTGAAGATTCTCTATACTTCTTTCCAAAAGGGTTGTATTAATTTGCAGTCCAACAAGTTGTGTAAGTGTTTCCTTATCTCCACAAACCCAGCCATCATCTGCAGCTTTGAGTCTTTGTGATGTGGGCCATTTTTACCGGGTTAGGCCATATCTCAGGGTGGTTTTTGTTTGCATTTCTCTGATAATGGGGAATGAGCAGCATTTTTTTCATATGGTTGCTAACCGTTCATCTGGCTTTTTTTAGAGAAGGTTCTATTCATCTCACTTTCCTGTTGATAGAGGGGGTTGTTGGCTGTTTTTTGTTATTGTTGTTGCTTAATTTGAGTTCTCTATAGATTCTAGTAATCAACCTTCTGTCTGAAGGTTCATAATATGTAAATATCTCTACCCATTCTGATGGTTGTCTATTTGCTTTGGTTGTTGTCTCCTTATCTTTGATACTTCTGAAACATAAATTTAAATGTATTATTATAGTATTATAGAATTGTATTTTACTTTCTACAGTGATAGCCCGTTGTCTTTGAGTGATTTTTGAATATACATAATTTTCTATTATGTATTCATAAGAAGCTATTCAGTTGAATTAAGCTATTCAGTAGCTTTATAGAAGCTATTCAGTTGAATTAAGTCCCATTTGTTTATTTTTGTTGTTGTTGCAATTGCCATTAGAGTCTTCCACAGCCTGATAGCTTCAAGTGTTTCCCCCACACTTTCTTCCAGGATTTTTATTGATCCATGCCTTAGATTTAGATTTTTTATTTAACTTGTATCAGTTTTATTGAGTGGAAAATGGTATGGGTCCAGTTTCAGTCTTTTACAAGTGATTATCTGGTTGTCCCAGCACCATTGATAGAATAGCATCCCCTAGTGAATGCTCTTCTTTGGTTTATCAAAGATCAGATGGCTGTAAGATTTTAGTTTCATCTCATGGTTTTCTATTCAATTCCAGATGTCTACATCTCTTTTTGTGCCAATACCGTGCAGTTTTGATCACTATGGCCTTTACTAAGAATTAGCTTAGTAAGATTACTAAGAATTGCCTTAGCTATATAGGTTTTTTTTTCTTGTTACATACAAAATTAAGAGTTATTTTTTCCAAATCTTGAAAGTATGATATTGGTATTTTAATGGGGATTGCATTGAATCTGCAGATAGCTTTGGGAAGTATAGACATTTTTAACAATGTTGATTCTTCCCAGCCATGAGCATGGTAAGTTCTTCCATTTATTCATATCCTCTGCTATTTCTTTTCTTAGGGTTTCAGAGTTTTCTTTATACAGGTCCTTCATCTCTTTGTGAGGTATATTCCTAGGAATTTCATTTTCTTTGAAGCTACTGAGCATGGAATTTTGTCCTTGATTAACTTCTCATCTTGGCTGTTATTGGTATAGACAAAGGCTGCTGATTTATGGACACTGATTTTATATCCTGAGACATTACCATATTTTTTGATCACTTCCGGGACTCTTGCGATTGAGTCTATAGGGTTCTCTAAGTGTAAGATCTCATTATCAGCAAAGAGCAAGAGTTAATTTCCTCTGTCTCCATTTGGATGCCCTTTATTTCCTTCTCTTGCCTAATTGTATTGACTAGAACTTCTGGTGCTATGTTGAGTAGTAGTGATGATAGCAGACAACTTTGTCTTATGCCAGTTCTGAGTGGAAAACTTTCAGTTTTGCTCCATTCAGTATAATATTAGCTGTGGTTTGGAGTGATAGCTTTGACCAGATTAAGGAATGTGCCATCTATGCCTATACTCTTAAGTGTTCTAATTAGAAAAGGATGCTGAATTTTATCAAATGTTTTTTCTGCATATATTGGGAGGACCATATAGTCTTTGTTTTTGCTTCTATTGATATGGTAAATTACATTTTGGGGCTTGTGTATGTTAAACCAGACTTGCATCCCTGGGATGAAACCTACTTTCATAATGAATGATTTTTTTAAAAATGTGTAGCTATAATCTATTGGCTAGGATTGTATTGAGAATTTGTGGATCTACATTCATTAGTAAATTTGGTGTGCAGTTCTCCTTTTTAGTTGGATCTTTTCCTGGTTTTGGTATCAGGATGATGGTTGCTTCATAGAACATGTTGGGAAAGATTCCTTTCTTCACAATATATTTGAATAATTTCTGCAATAAGCTATTCTTTGAAGGTTTGATAGACTTCTGGTGTAAAGGTATATGGACCAGGACATTGTTTTGGGGAGTTTTTTTATTGTATCGTTGATCTCAGTGCTTGAAATTGGTCTATTTAGGAGATGTATTTCATCTTAGCTAAGTCTAGGAAGAGGGTGTGACTCCAAGTATTTATCCATTTCCTCCACATTGTCAAATTTCTGGACATAGCGTTTCTTGTATTATTCAGAGATAATTTCTTGTATTTCTATGTATTTCTATGGCATCTGTTGTTATTTTTCCTTTATAATTTCTGATTGAGCTTACTAGAGATTTCTCTTTTTTGTCTAGTCTGGCCAAAGGTTTACCTATTTTATTTACTTCTTAAAAAAAACAACTTTTTGTTTTGTTAATTTTCTGAATGAGTTATTTGTTTTCAATTTCTGATTTAATTTTGGCTATTTCTTTTCTCCTGGTAGTTTCAGGGTTAGATCATTTTTTTCTAGTTCCATAAGATGGTTTGTGAGTGTTCTGATGTGCTCACTTTCTGTTTTTCAAAGGTAGGTATCCAGAGCAATAAGTTTCCCTGTCAGGACTACTTTGTATCCCACAGGTTTTGATAACTTGTGCTTCCATTGTTGTTGTGTTTGAGGAAATTGATAAGTTCCTCTTTTATCTATTCCTGAACCCAGCTATCTTTCAGCATAAGATTCTTTACTTTCCAGGACTTTGCATGGGGATGAACATTTTGTTGTAATTGAGCTTCACCTTTATAGCCTTGTGGTCTGAGTAGAGATATGGTATAATTTCTATTTCTTTACTTTTGCTCAGGTTTGTTTTGTATCTTGCAATGTGATCTATTTGGGGGTATGTGCTATGAGATGATAAGAAAAAAAGTATATTCTTTTGCTTAGAGATGGAGTGTTCTGTATACCTCTATTAATCCCATTTTTTCTAAGGTCATGTTTAAGTCTTTTGTATTTATGTTTAGTTTCTGTTTAGAGGATCTGTCCAGTTCTGTCAGGGAGGTGTTGAAGTACCTGACTATTATAGTGTTAGGGGTTCTCATATTGTTCAGACCCCTCAAGATCTATTCATAAATAGACCCCTCAAGGTCTATTGGAGTATTCAAGTTAGATGCATAAATGTTTAAAATTGAGATGTCTTCTTGCATTGTTTTTTTGACCATCTTTGTCTTAACTGAAGTTGCTTTGAATCCACTTCTATCTGAGAATAAAATTTCAACCCCTCCTTTCTTCTGATTTCCATTTGCTTGAAATACTGTTTTCTATCCCTTAACCCTGAATAGTCCTTCAGGGCTAAGCATGTCTATGAATACAGATATGGATGGTTTGTGTTTTTTATCCAATCAGTTAATCTGTGCCTCTTCAATGGGGAGTTTAATCTGTAGACATTTATTGAGAGTATTGATAAGTGTGGTGGAATTCTATTCATCTTATTATGAGATAGTCTGTTGTGTATTTTTATCCTTTGTGTCATTGTGGAAGCTAAGCTCTGGCCTTTGGCTTCTAGGTGATTGCTTTGGTGGTGGTCCATTGTGGTGTTTAGTTATGAGAATAGGTCTAAGTATTTCCTGTAGAGCTGGTCTTGTTGTGGCAAACTTCCTCAGTGCTTGTATCTGCAAAATGTTTGATTTCTACATCAATTTTCAAACTAAGTTTAGCAGGATACAGGATTCTGGGCTGAAAACTTTTTATTTAAGAACACTGAAGGTGGATGATGGCCATGCTCTTCCTGCTTGTAAAGTTTTAGCTGAAAAGTCTGCTTCATCCTAATAGCTCTGCCTGTCTAGGTCAGTTAACGCTTATTCCTGGATGCTTGCAGAATTTTTTTTGTTTGTTTTAATTTTGGACCGGTTCACTACAATGTGTATTAGAGACACTGTTTGAGTTGAGATGACATAAAGTTTGATATCCTACTGAAAGGAGTATGTCAGGTTCTTTAGTAAAAGTTGAGAATTTTTCATTTATGACAGTCTCTAGTAGGGTTTCCATTTCTTTAGAAAAGTCTTCTTGGGATTGTTTTCTCAGCATTCAGGTTCCACTGTGTTGGGAACCCAGATCTCTTCAATTTTGGATATTTTGTTGCTTGTATTTTATGGGTCTCAGTTATTCTAACATATGTGATAACAGTTTTCATACAGCACTTTCAAGTGTTTTTAGAAGAAAGATGTCCAGGCTATTTTTATACTTATGACATATTTATAAAAACAAATAAGCAATCAAAATTATTTAAACTCTTAGATGACTGTTTAGCTAGGAAATTAATTCTGAATTTTAACATGCATTCCTTAATCATATAGTATGAAATAGTCTATTCTGTTCTTTCCTTATTGTTATTGTTAAAAACAAACAAATAAGCAAACAAAAGGGGGAAGGTCTTCTATGATCTAATTATTACTATTTGTGGGAATTCTTTTTTCCTCTGATATCTTTTAGAAAAAGTTTTGATGTTTTAGAACTTCAGTACTTATTGATTTGTTTTATTTATCTTTTTTATAACTTATAATAAACTTTTGAACTGAAAATTTATTCATATCTTCTATTATGGAAAAAGTTTTAGCCAGTAAAATTTTGTTTATAACTTTAATTTGTTATAATTTTGTTTTAGCTACTGAGCCTGTCTTTTGGTGTGTATGAGGTATATTTATTCTCTATATCTTCCTCTGAACCATCTACCTATCCAGAATCAGGTCCTGAGCCCACTGGCCTTGTACTTAGTGGACCCCTTAGAGCATAGGTCATTAAATATGAAATGTCTAATTCTGAATCAAAAGTTTAGTTTACTATATCTTAAAAAGAACCAAGTGAAGTTAAGCAAAGTATGTCCCTTAACTATTGACACAATTTTGCCATCTTAATGGGTATTTTGTTTATACTCATAGTGAAGAAGCCTGGAGAGGGAGCAGCAATGAGAATGCAAAAGATATTTTCCACAGCTTGTCAAGAATTGAATATTGGTCCAAAGCGTAGATGTGGTAGTCAATTGGTACCAGATTAGGTGAATATAGGGGATGACAGGTTCCAAGTTCACCTCTCTAGTTAGAGTATCATTGCTTGTGCTATGGCATTGTTTTGCAAGAGGACTGGCGTGTCTCTATTGAACTGTCTCAGCTGTTTAATCAGAAGCATCCTTATCATTTCATCCAATTGGCTGCAGTAGACATCTGCCTTAATCCATTGACCAAGTTTTATTAAGTTTAGTTTAGAATATTAAGTCTGGACCACCAAAAAGACATCATTACCTTTTTTTGATTAATATTTGGTTTTGGACTGTGCTTCAGCACTTCATTTTTATACAACCATTGTGCCAAATACTTGCAATTGTCAAAAGAATCTATTTTTCATCACATATAACAATACAGTGTAGAAAGGACTTGCCTTTATTTCATGACAGCAAAGAAAAGCAAGATTCAAGATGATTTCTCTTTTGATGCTTTTTTAATTCATGCAGAACCAATCTATTCAGTTTCTATACCTTGCCAATTTGTTTAAAATGGTCTGATATTTTTGGAATTTTAACATCAAACCTTGCTGCTAATTCATGTATAAGTCAAGATGGATTTGCTTTCACTACAGCTTTCAGCCCATCATTATACATCCTTGTCTCAGGTCACCCACAAAGCTCATTTTCTTTTCTTTTCTTTTTTCTTTTCTTTTTTTTTTTTGAGACAGAGCCTCAAGCTGTCACCCTAGGTAGAGTGCTGTGGCATCACAACTCACAGCAACCTCCAACTCCTGGGCTCAAGTGAGTCTCCTGCCTCTGCCTCCCAAGTAGCTGGGACTACAGGCGCCCACCACAACGCCTATTTTTTTTTTTTTTTGGTTGTAGCCATCATTGTTGTTTGGTGGGCCCAGGCTGGATTCGAACCCGCGAGCTCAGGTGTATGTGGCTGGTGCCTTAGCCACTTGAGCCACAGGCGCTGAGCCACAAAGCTCATTTTCAAGATTAAAATCACCAGAATGAAACCAAATCATCAAGATACTGGGTGTTCATTAGCCACAATCCTCTGAAAAATTTTGTTCATATTTTGAGCTGTCTGTGCTGCCTTGGTTCCATGATGGAATTCATATCAAAAAGTCATACAAATTTTGACTTATCCATGGTTTCATAAAAATTTCTCTAAAAAGAATTTTGAAAGTTAATCACAGGCCAAGATATGCATTTGAAAGAATATGGATATACCTTCACAATAAAAAACACAAATAATTAAAAAAAACCCACAAAATTGAAGTGCCAAAGTGAAATATCTGAGTAAAAATTGTCAACATTAGTACTTAAGGAAATCAGACATTTCTTACTTAATAACCTAATAATTAAATATTTTATTGCAGAAAGATACGGATTGTATGTTTTATATACATGCATGTTAATTGTATGTTTTACACACATACATGTTAATTATGATTTATGTACCTACATCAGATGGGATGCCAGCTCCAGATATGGGGAGAGGCTATGGATAAAGATGAAGCGTCTCTGGCTTGCCCAAGGCTCATCTCCTACTGCGTAGCCCAGTTCCTAACAGGTCGTAGACTGGTATAAGTCCACAACTCAACCCAGGAATTAGGGATTTCAGTGACTGATAGAAGATAACAAATAACTTTATTTTCATCAAATGCATTGGGAACTCTCAGCCAGAGGACCGTTAGAAACAAGCTCTACTATGTGATGTTACCTAAAAGCCCCTTCATGCACGTATATAGTAGCAAACACCTTTATTTATATTGTCCATATATTCCATGCTGGGAAAATTCTAGGAGTTTGTGCTTCACTTAAAAGAAGTGATGATGTTCATTCTCTTTTCTCTCTCTCTTCTCCTCTGCTCTCTCTCCTCTTCACTCTCCTCTTCTCTTTCGTCTTTTCTTTCCCCTTTTCTCTTCTCTTTTCTTTCCTCCATGGTGCTGCTCTGCGGTGTCTCCCCCACCAATACAGATCTTTCATACAAAAAGAAAAAAAAAAGAGGTGATGATGTTCTGTTCTGACAACTTTTGGGACAACATAATAATTTTTTTTCTTTTATTATGAAATTATAATCATATAATCATTCAGTTATATAATTTATATTCAAACAAGGCCTAATAAAAAAGGAAACTTTATGATGCCAAATAAACTTTTTATTCAGCATGATATCACCGACGTTACGTTAGCTCTCACTCTAGCAAAATTAGTTAAATTTACAGAAGGATGTGTGTTAAGTTTTACTTGTAAAATGTTTTAAAATTAGATTTTTAAGATTTTTAAAATTTTAATTAGCATTTAATATTTTTACTTAAGTGTTCTTCTTAGCAAAAACCTGAAATTGATTAGTTTGATCTGTTCAGTTGTATGGAAGGATATAATTTAGTAAAATAATTCTTTTAATATTTAATGATGAATACTCTTTCTGGAATATAATTCATAGGTTCATAGGTTCTACCCTTGTCAAGTAATGGATTTTTGTAAAATAGCAGCTCATTTAATGAAAACAATTCCCTGAATTTTATATTTTATGTTTTTCCTTTTGTATTTAGTGGCTGAAATCTTATCTTCTTCCAAAGTGAATAAAGGTTGCTTTAAAAAATGCATAAAATATAACAATAAAAACTGTTTATTTTCTTTATTTCTGTAAAAGAAAAAGAGATGATAAAATAAGATAAAACAAATCTGAGTTTAATAATTGAGCACAAGAATTTGTTTGTATTGTGGTGTTTGGCCACACATCTATGCCTCAGTTTACTACCAGATCAAGAATATAAACAAACTTTTCCATTTTAGGAAAAGAATCAGTTATTAAGAAGTAATAGCTCAATCTCTCCATAGAGATTGAGGTATTATGGAAATATATGCCCAATTATGAACAATGACTTCCTTTGTGAGTTAAGAAATGTGAAACAAAGTTCAAAGACTCATGTAATGTTGATTATCTCTATTAAAGATGCTCTCACCTTTTATATTAATATGGCATTGAGTTCTACAAACTTACAAGTTCCATATACTAAACTTGTCATCATGGATACTACTGTTATTCTGAGCTTACCTGAAAATTATGTGTGTGTATAGGGGTTGTGTGTTGAGTATTATACTTTTGAATTATTAAAATATTTCTCAGATTCATTAAAATTTCTACATTTACTCTCCTACTGTTACTTGACAATATTTTGCAATTTGTTAACTATGTTTAAGAAAATCCATTCCCAGTAATAATAAATAACTTGAAGCAAAGGTGTTTTCTTTCTCATAATTATAATTATTTCTTTTAAACAAACATCGTGAAATAAGAACTTTTCTTAAGAGGTGAACACAAGGACACTGTAAACAACATTATCTGTGACTGACAGATAACTATGGTACTATTCAATAAGCACATTTTAAGGCACTAGATTAAATTTTGTAAAAGAAAATAAACATGCGTTTCATCTTCACATAGACTACAAGGACAGACCAGGAAAAGGAGCACTGGGCATGAAGCTTGAAGGATGCATGAGAATTTAGCAAAGTCAGATACAAGGGAGTAATATACACTCCATGTAGGCAGACATATCTATCTGTTATATATATTATGTCTGGTGACTGAAACAGTGTTAGAAAACAGTTCATTCCCCATTACTAACTTTTAACTATATATATACTTTTAATTCTCCAGATTTTTCTGGGAGGTTAGTGTGTGTAGCACATCCATTTCGCAATGGACCAAATTATTTCTTATACAGAATTCACAGACATACTAGAAATGCAAAAACATTTCCTCTCATTTCCAATCTGAAATGTCCCTTGGCTAGCAGTCGTTAAAACGGCCTCCTCCATCTTCTCCACTAAAGTTAGGAAGAGACTTAAAAATTCCACAACAAAAATGAAATTGCACAACATTGTGAACTGGGACACACTGTCAGCTTATTGTCAGAATATGAGGGAATTTTCCATAAACAACCAGGCCAATCGGAGAAGATTAAACATACCATCATTATGATGATGCTGGTGTGCCTACCTGTGAGAATGTAGAATTTTATTTCTTCCCCCTGTCTCTAATTTGTGTACTAGAAACAAAATCTGAAAGAAGCAGAATTTTGAATAGCTATCCTGACTGCGTGCTAAAATTTTGTGGGCAGGATTATGGTTTTCCCTAACCCCTGCCTGCCTTGACTCTTAATACTATGTCTCATTCTTTATACATTCAAATATTAGGATTTAAACGATAAGAACAACAAAAATCAGAATTAGAGGAGGAAAAGATTACCGGGGAGAACTTGAGTGCAGAGACTACAATTTCCATTACTAGCCTGAAAGCTCCAATAGATCTCTTTCCTCTGTTAAACAATTTGTTTACTATCCTCCATCTCTTAAGAGTGTTAGACATATTTACTGTAGGTGAAAGAGGACCAAGTACAGCAGATGAAAACACTCCATAGAATATAAATGACAGATAAATACTAGAAACTAAGCTGGGAAATACGTACACTATGATCTGTAACTTTATTTAATTATATCCAAGTTGTGTGGGTTTGGATCTCCCCCTTTCAATTACAAATATAAATAACATTAATCATCACTTCCATCTAAAATGTTTCCGTTTTCCCCTTTCCCCCAATATGGAGTCATTCAATGTTTTATTATCCCACCTACCCTTTTCCATAGTGCCTATTACCTCTGAATTGTGATTTTTTATTTATCTCTTTGCTAATGGTGGTCTTGCCAAACAGATTACATGCTCAGTGAGTCCTGAGTCTTTTTCTGTTTTGTTGACTGTTTAATGAATCACCATTAGAAGAGTGCCTGAGATCTAAAAGGGGCTTGATAAATGTCTACCAAATGGAATAGAGAAAGAAAGAATGAACAGATTCTTGAGAATTCAGAGGACAGAGCCTCACTGAAATGACTTATTCTAAGAGACTCGATCAAATACTACCAGTATTTCCTGAGATTTTTAGTAGCTTTTCTACCTGAACTCAACTGACTTAGTTAAGAACTAATGCCACACAGACTTTAAAATAGAGAGCTATTTATAAGGACTATCAGAATGTGAAAAAAAAAGGTACAAAGAACTTCTCCATCCTGAACTTATGATCCTTACAACAGGCTAGTTCATGTAGACACATATCTGAAAGTATATGACTGATTCTGTACCTTTCTTTGATGCAGAGATGGAGATTAAGTTATTTCTGATGTATCTTTAGAATGAATGTAGGTCAAGACCTCTTGGGGGGTCCTGATGAGTTGTTTTTTTTTTTTTGGTACAGATAAGATATGGCTTTAGGATCTTCAGAGAACTCCTAGCAATAAAATTGTTTAGTATATTTACCTTGGCACTGAAATTATACTTTGGATAATTTTCTCTTCATTATGGTTGTCTGAAAGGAGACTTAAAAACAATTGTGACTCAGACATACTACAGAATTTGCATACTATATTTGAAATGTGCACTTGCAACTAAGATGTCTTATTACACATATGTCGATCAATATACAGTCTTTAAGAGAAGATAAAACATATCGATACCTGCAGTGAGATTTATCTGAGGATATAAAGATCACTAAAATTATTCTATGTCTATAATCAAATGAACTTTACATTTGATATAGTTATAATAAGATATTATGATGTAGAAAAACTTAGCAATGACATTATGAAGCTGGGATTTTCATTGGAATGAGGAAGAAAGAGAAAAGAAAATATGGGGATAAAAAATGGGAAAAGCAGTAGGGTTGACTCTTGAATAACACAGATTTGACCCATGCAACTCCACTTATACACAGATTCTTCTTCTGTCTCTATCACCCCCAACAAGAGACAGAAAGATCTTTATGGTAATCAACTTCCACTTAATGAATGGAAATGTATTCTCTCTTCCACATGATTTTCTTACTAAAGTTTTCTTTTCTTTAGTTTACTTTATAGTAAGAATACAGTGTATATGACACATAACATGCAAACTATGTTCTCAAAAGTAGCTTATTAGTCAAGATTTGGGGGAAGTAAATATTTATGTTCAGATTTTCAACTGTCAAGAAAGTAGGTGTACAACTACCCATGTTCTTTAAGAATCAACTGTAAATACCTGAAGGCAGAGAAGATAGTTCTAGCCAATTGTTTTAGTGAAGAATTAAAACTATTTTTGACAGAGAAAGATGAATTTTTTCTGATAAATACACAAATTATAGCTGTGAATTTACTCATTTGAAATTAATGTGCAAGTATTTAAGTTGTGGGGAACTAATAAGAAATTCTTAATGAAAAGAAATACTGCCTGGTAACATTTTTGTTTGTTCATCAACTAGAATGATAAAATTGCTCAGAAAAGTGATTATGTAATAACTAAGTTGTACACTTTAAATATATGCAGTTTTATTTGCAAATTATATCTCAATAAAGTTGGGAGCAAAATTTTTTAGAAGTGATTATAATGAGTGATTTCAAATTTCTTTTTAATATAGTACATCAAAGATTCTTGGCTTATAAACACAAAAAAATTTTGTCTTGGTGCCCATAGATCAGTGGTTAGGGTGCTGGCAGCATACACCAGGGCTGGTAGGTTCGAACCTGCCGTGGTCTACTAAATAACAATGACAACTGCAACAAAAATAATGTCCAGATGTTGTGGCAGGCACCTGTAGTCCAAACTACTTGGGAGGCTGAGGCAAGACAGTCATTTAAGCCCAAGAGTTCGAGGTTGCTGTGAGTTGTGACGCTGCGGCACTCTACTAGGTGTGACGTAGTGAGACTCTGTCTCAAAAAAAATATATATTTCTCACAGGTCTGGAGTTTGGGGAGTCCAAAATCAAAGCACAGACCAATCTGGTGTCTTGCCATGTCCTCATAGGCACTTACTTGTCTTCTCTTTCTCAACTCACATGGCTAAAGGGACAGTGATTCCTCTTGGATCACTTTTATAAGGGCACTAATCTCATTCATGAAAACACTCTCTTGTGATCTAATCACTTTTCAAAGATCCCCCACCTTCTAATATCATCACCTTGGGGGTTTGTATATCAAAATATGAATTTGGGTGACACGGAACAAATATTTAGACAATAGTACATGTAAATGCTGGAAGGAAAGGGAACGATGCTTACAATATTTTGAAGGAGTATAATCATCTTCCCTAAGTTTCATCTTCTGGAATCCAGAAGGATCCTGTATCTCATCATGGATTGTGCAACCAGGAATCAATGCCGCAGCTGTACTATTACTTTCCAAAGGTTTTTCCTTGCTTCTGGTCCACAATGTCTTGGGAATTAGGAAATAAAAGCCTTGTCTCAATTCTTACAATCTATAATTTAGAATGAAATTATTCTTATGATTAGTAACATCTGAAAACAATGAATCTTCCATAACTGGCTAAAAGTGATTCATCCATTGATTTGTTTTGGAAAACTGTCCTAAGAGAATTACCAAACAAAAGGTTCAGGTGCAAAGTGAGTTACTGTACAAAAGTCTTTTCATCTCCAGAAATGCAACAGTGCATAGAGCAACATAATTGCCTTTTGCATTTCCAAGGAACTTGATTAATTATTTCTTCACCTTTAGAGATCTTATTGAGCATGCAATTATTGGATTAAAAATATGTGAAATGGCAGGTGTTATTTGCCATCCATTGTTTTGTTACAGCAAAACCGACCACTCATCTATCACTTGGAAGAGATAATATTAATTTATAATGGACATTTAGTAAGTAAGCAACAGTGGAAAGAGTTCTTAAAATTTTAATTTCAACTTTTTGAAAAAGAACATAAATATAAAAACAATCAAATATCCAAATTCTCAATATATGAAACATATACAAATCCAAATACAATTGGTAGTTGGAAATGATTACTTCTATTTACTCATTATTCAAAAGTATAATCTTAATGGAATATAATTGCACAAATAAAAAGCAGATAGAAGACAAGATAAAAATTATGTTTAGAGTAGCTATTTCAGTGTGATGGGTTCTGTTTCTCTTCAAATATATGCATACATGCATGTATATATATATGTACACACAAATATACACATAAGTGCATATATAATCACTATGTTTAATAGAAGAACACAGCAATTATTAAATTGTTTCTACCAAAATTATTGCATCATTTTATTATTTCCATGAATCATTAATTTTACCCTTTTGACTCTTTTGATCAAATTTTGAATGATATCTATTGACCAAAGAAATTACTTTTTATTTGGTGCTTGATGATGAATCTTCACATAAAATGTGAATAAAATTCTGGACAAAATTTCCATCTTCCAACTAAACTTTTGAGTTTTTATATTAGTATGATTGAGCTTTTTATGTTGTGTGTTTAACACATTGGGAATTTGGGCATAAATTTTTTTTTTTTTTGGAGACAGAGCCTCAAGCTATCTCCCTGGGTAGAGTGCCATGGCATCGCAGCTCATAGCAACCTCCAACTCCTGGGCTCAAGCGAGTCTCCTGTCTCAGCCTCCCACGTAGCTGGGACTATAGGCGCCCGCCACAATGCCCGGCCATTTTTGGTTGCAGCCATCATTGTTTTTTGGCGGATCTGGGCTG
>CAUYQV010096655.1:0-20881 GCA_963574575.1 Galagoides demidoff
GTAGCTGGGACCACAGGCGCCCGCCACAACGCCCGGCCATTTTTTGGTTGCAGCCATCCTTGTTGTTTGGCGGGCCCGGGCTGGGGATTGGAACCCGCCACCTTAGGTGTACGTGGCTGGTGCCTTAGCCGATTGAGCCAAAGGCGCCGAGCCTCTTATTATGTTTCTAATGTTCTCTCATATTATAACTTAAATATGCATTTCATTCCTTTTGAATGTTAAAAAATATTCCATCCTATGAACATAGGACATTATACCTATCCAATCATCTGTAGGTCCCATTTACACTACTGAAGAAGTTCCCTTGTAGTCTTAGTTTCTTAAATGATTCTCACCTTCAAGCAATACCTATTCTGTGTCTTTTAACACAATCATGTGATTTTTCTTCTTTGTTCTATTAATGTACAACAAAAGAAACTATTCTGATTAGTTGAAGTTCCCTTCTTGAAGTAGACTCTATTACTCTTGTGAAATCAAATTTGGTGAACATGTTTATAATATATTGTCTGCTGCCAGCCTTTTGCTACACATTTACAGTTATTGCTTATATAAATGAGAATATGTTTCCCCTCTTTGCCCCAGAAAAATACAGTGGTCGTAGCACCATAGCTCGAGCCAATTCAACCTGCTTACCTCAACTGATCCTCCTGACTTAATTCTGCTAGGTAGCTGAGGGTACTGGTACATGTCACCACTGCTGGCTAATCTTTGCATTATTGTTTTTTGGACCAGTGTGGACTCCCTTCATTGCTGTCTGTTCTGGAACTTCTTGCTTCTAGTGATCCTCCAGCCTGGGCCTCTTAAAGTGCTAGGATTATAGGTGTTGTTGTAACCCAACCTTCTTTCTCCTGCCCACTCCTGTTCCCTAGGCCTCACCTGTTCCCCCGACCCTCTCACCTTCTCCAGCCCATTTCCTTCCTCCTCCCTTCTCCCGCCAGAGTCGACTCAAGGAAAAAGGCTAATCCCTCCTCCTCCCAGGGTGGCCAAGAACACATTCCCACGCCCCCTTCTTCCTCCTAGAGTTGCCAAGAACAACCTTTAAAAGCAAGGGAAACAGTCCCAAGTTTCACAAAATCCCCAAGTTCTCAACAGATGAACAATGGTGAAAAACTCACGGAGACTTCATTAATTCCTGTTGTATAACCAAAAGCATTATGATATAAAATGTTTGCATTGTCAACAGAAACTGCATTAATTATCATTCCATTGCTATATCTATGACTACCTGAGTTGTAACCCCCCTTAACAAGCCACCTTTCGCTTCTGTAATATGCTTACACTAAGCCTATAAAAGGTAACTCACACTCTCACCTGGGCAGCTGACTGTCTGGGAGCAGCAGCCCCTGCAGCAGGTAAAATAAATTACCAATTAATTAACCTAAGTGGGGGTCTGAGTCTATTTTTCCAGGTCCCCTAAGTTATTTCAATTCCAACATGACATGTTTATTTTTTTCCTGAAGCCAAGAAATACCTCATGGTTATTCATTAAGATTTTTCTCTCCAATAAATAAATAAAATATTTTTTTTTTGATCCGTACAGGGCCTAGTGTATCCTAGTATTTCTAGGAAGAGATACAGTAATAAACATATAAACAAAAAAAATAAGAAGCTAAATATCTTGAAGTAACAAATGCTATTTAGAGACGTCAAATAGAGTGAGACAGGATTGTGACTGACTGGGTGGCTAACTTCAGATTTGGAATCAGGGAGAGCCTTTCTGAGGAGATGGCATTAAGCTGAGCCCCGAAAGTCACCAAATTTCCAGCCATGTGAAAATCTTAGCAAAGAGTATCCCAGGTGAGAAGGAAAAGAGTTCCCAGGCTCATGGCCATTCCCACTCCCCTAGAGGACAAGTCCTATCTCCTTGTCCTCCTCATTCTCGGCAGATGACCTTTCCCACTTCTCCCTGGGGAGGGAAGCAGCAGACTCCAGCCAGTACCTCAGACCACTGCCCTGCAGCCTGCATGTGATGTAAGCACTCTGCCTTCCTTCAGCAACTGCACTGCTTCTAGCCATGGTCAATAGATCCCCTCCGCTCAGGACACCAGGAAAGACTGGCCAGCCATTCTCCCCTCTCTCCTACATCAGAGTGTGCCCCCTTTCTCCAAAATACCCTCATCAACATACACACACGTCTGGCTATCTGACCTTAGAAAAATACACACTTTTAACCCATAGTCACCTCCCTCTCAACGAGAAACTCTCAAAGAACTGGCTAGGCAAAAAGCTCCATTTAAAGACAAAATGGTCCCATACTTAATTTCTCTTGTACCTACTCTAATCAGACTTAATGAGTAATAGACATGATCTACTTTACAAGATAATTCTAGTTGCTGCCTGGGGCAGAGGAGAGGGTGGTCACAGCAGGGAGGTGGTGGGTATGCTTCAGGAGAGGGAGGTGGTGGGGTAGAAGTGAAGATACTGTCTTTGGAGTATGTTTTGTAGGTCACATCAGCAGAACCGGCTGACAGATTTGATGTAGGAGGAGGAAGGATAGAGGAGAATCAAATGTTATTCCTATATTTTTGTCTCCATTGACATGACAGGGACAGACAGGAGGGAAGGTTGGGGACTGAGAGCCAATATTCCTGTTTTGAAAATTCTGCTGTAAGATGCCCAGGCATTCTTGTTGGAGGTACAGAGTAGGCAGCATGGTACCAAAGAGGTGTGCTTGGAATGTGCTGGTCTATGATGGCTCTGAGGTTAGGGTGTGATGAGATTGCCTGGAGACAACAAGGAGCTGACTCACCTCTCAGGACCTGCCACCCAGAACCGGGCGACCTTCCTGGCTTATCCTTGTCTTTTGCCTATCAGCACCCCATGCAGGAAGCAACTTGGGAGAATCCAGAATTCACAGGCTCTTTTGCCTTGCTGTCCCCGCCCCCTAGGATGCTCACCCCAGCTCCACGGGCACGACTCCTGTGGCAGCTCTTCCACTCATTCAGCTGCTCCCCTCTCCCTGTCGGAATCACTATGAGGAGTCACTGCGAGGACACCTACACTGCTGTCCACACACAAATGGCTACTTCTCGGGTGTCTGCTCCTATCCCCCCATGACAGGCGAGCAACATACTAAAAAAACCTTCCTCTAGGAAGGAAGAACACTTGAAAAAGTAGAAAAGGAAAGAACATGGCTAGGGCTGCATGGGTCACAGTCAGAAACACACTTGTAACTTTCATAATAAATACCTTCTTATTCAATTATGAAATTGCTACCGATGTAGATTAAATCAAATAGAAATCTCTGGTCAAGATGCCTTTGTGAGGTTAAATTAATACATTTCCCTGAACTCTCTAGGTAGGACTGGGACCCCTGTGACTTTTATAAACACACCACTGTACTTGAGGTTTTTTCAGCATTTTTATAGTGAAATCCCAGGGGGTCTCAGTTGGAAATGCTGTTTAACCCTGTCAAGCTGAGAGCTGAGAGTGAGATGCTTAAACCCTGTGAGTCCCTATTGCCTTGGCAGGTCAGGGCCAGAATTGCCATTAGTCATGTCAGGCTAGCTTATTAACAAGCAGGCTTTTTTTCCCTAAATGATTTGTCTGCTCAAGTATAAACACTGATGCTCTGGAAGAACATGTACTCACTCTCACACCATGTTTACTAACAAGCAGCCTTACTTGCTAGAGCTATAATCTGTCCCTGTGCTGGAATGAGGCTTGAATCTGGCCTTGAAGCTAAGAAGAAAGAGCTGTAAATAAAAATTTAATTCCTTCCCTTGGTTCCTGAGCAGTCTCAGAAAATAAAGACAAAATAAACCCTTTAAAAAAAGTCAAAGAAATTATGACACAGAACGATTGATCATGTCCAAATCTAAATGTATTTGAAGACTTTTGTCCTTTTTCTAGCTTCTTTAAAGTACCTGATTTCAACAGGAAATTCTGTCATTGGCAACAACCTGGATGAACCTAAAGGAGAAGGTACAAATTAAAATGAGCCAGGTACAGAAAGAAAGATGCTGAATGATCTCACTTACATGTGGAATCTAAAGAAGCTGAACTCATAGAATTAAAGAGTATGATGATGGTCACCAGGTGCTGGGGTCAGGGTGGACAAAGTTTGAGTAATTTCAGATGATCTATTGCATGGCATGGTGACTATAATTCATAATAATGTATTAAATATTTCAAAACAGCTAAAAGAGATGATTTCAGATGTTCTCAACACAAATGAATATTTGAGGTGATAAATATCCATTATAAATGTGATACAATGTACAATGCATCAAAGCAACACAGATTCCTTTGGTCTCTGTTTTTTGGTGGAAGGTTTCCTTTTTTTTTTTCTGGTTCTTTTTGTTGTTGGTGGTGGTTTGGGCTATTAGCCACTGTCCACTGAGTACCATCTGAAGTCCTTTTGATTCTTTTTCTTGGTGTGACTGGCCAGGAAGAAGACCTTGAAGCCCCCTCCCCACCCATCTTGTCCCTTTTAGAGAATAATAGGTCTTTTCATTTATGCTACATCTCTATGGTGAAACTGCCATCATGAGGATTAGCAAGCATTGATGATATCTTGCTTTCCAGAGGTGGAATAGAATTGATTTCTTTTTATACTGTGCCTATATACTGTTTCACCCCTTGGGCTACAAGCAGGTACAAGAGCTATGGACACCAGTGTTCGTTTGAGTCACAATGCATGTGGCTGTCAATTTGGTTTGGGGACAACTAGAAAACTTCATGTGGTTCTAGAGTAAAATAGGCACTGTTCTGCCAGTCCTTGGTCTTAACATTCTTAGGATAGTGGAATTTTTGAGGTAGACTTTACATTTTAGTTGATCTACTTTTAATTCATTGTATCCGATGTTCTAAAACTAGATGCATTTTGGACAAAAGTCTGCATTGTCATTTCTTAAGCTTTACGAAATTAGCATATGCTTTTGTGATATAAAGTAAAGGTTCTTGGGCAGTGCCTGTGGCTCAAAGGAGTAAGGTGCTGGCCCCACATGCCGGAGGTGGCAGGTTCAAACCGAGCCCTGGCCAAAAATAAATAAAAATAAAGGTTCTTAACTGAGTGACAAGGTCATAACCTATAGCAGTTTGACTAGATGTGTTAGTGCTTCTGGCAGATACAGGAGTGTACTTGCCTTCTTCACACACTAGACACACAACGTGCACTGACAGAGAAGCCCAAGAGCTGAGTCTGCTGGGGCTGCTTCACGCCTTTCACCACTGTCTGTGCAGCTCATTCTGGGGTTGTCTTTGGGTGTTGCACAAATAACCATTTAAGTTCAAATGTAAATGTCCAAAGAAATGAGTCTTTAATTTCTTTGTTCATATTGCACATTTAAGTTAGGATGGGAGACAGCTAACCTAACATTATGAATATTGCAAACTTTTTCTACAGTAAGAAAACGGGAAAGACAGAAAGGCCTGAAGTGTTTGGCTTTATATATGCTTTTTCTCATACTTGTTTTTGAAGTTTGCTTATTAGCATAATACCTTAATAGTACTTTAAAAAAAATCATCTTTGGTAAGTACTGACTTATTCTAGATCCATGTACAATTCTGACTCTTTGTTGGATTTAATGAAAATTTAAAACAATCTTATGTAAGAATAAAATGGTTAATCAACTGGAACTGCAGTTCATGTATTAGCTAATGTAAGTAAAATTCTGTTAAGATCTTTTGTCTAATCAAAATGGGGGTATAGTTTAGTTTGGATGGGAAAGGGAACAAGAATTGATTTCTTTTTATACTGTGCCTATTTCCAAAACAAGATTTGAAGCGGCTTTTTACATTATGCTGTAGTGTTCATGGAAGATACTTCGTCCTAAAACAATTCAAACTTGCTTGGGAGCAAATTTTAGTCTGAAAAAGGTGAAGGTATTTATGCTGGGTTGCATTAAACCAATTATTTTTATTAGGGATCTACAAAAGGTAGACAAAATCGATGAAATGCTTCACTAAAAATGTGATGTTCAATGAAAAAACTGGACTTTAATCATTCTTATGTGATATGATTTAACATTTAATTTTTGCCTAAATTATAGCATTACACTATTGCTTTACCTTATAGGGCATTTTAATGCTTAGAGAAATACTGCATAAGTAAACCCTTCAAGTGAAATTCTGTCAATTGTAGCATAAAGTTCTTGGTGCTTTTTTGGGTTAACTGTCAGACATTTAGTGACAGCAGAAAAGGAATGCGAAAGTACCTGTTGTGTTCACTGTTCTAAGAACTGAAATACACAGGGCAGGCAAGTCTGTTGACTTTCTGAATTTATTACATTGTAGTTGAACAGAAGCTTTTCTTTGTCCCCTAGTGTCAATGAAAGGATAAAAACTGGTTTTGTTTACCTGTACTGGGTGTGACTATAAAAAAGAATTTTCAGTAATTAAAAAAAACACACACACTGTACCCCATAAATGTATATAATTATTACATGTCAGTTAAAAATAAATAAACAAAAGCTCCTAATTTCAAAACCTAATTACTATGCACCAGAGTAGCACCTCTCATTCCCTGTGTTGAAGCTCTAAGTGCTAGGGAATCAACTTCATTTGAGGTTGAAGTTCCCTCTATGAAGACCCTCTGTGAGTCCCCTGGACTAGGCTAGGGCTCCAAGCACAAAGCAGCCTCATCATGTCAGCCAACAATGGCCTCTCATTCAACAGTGTCCCTGGTCTCATTAAACCATGGTGTTAGTTAAGTATCATTTTCACTTAATTTTAGATACAGAAGACAATATATATTACTTGGTCAGAGCCAAACATCCATGTCTCCTGACCCTCAAGCACTGTTAAGATTCAGCTGGGCTGGAATAAATCCTAGCTGGGCTGGAATAAATCCTAAGGATCACCTGGGGAACTTTAAAACAATAGATTACCAGGCTCAACCTTAAACTCACTAAATCTGAAATTATGAAAGTTAAGATCCAGGAATCAGTATTATTAAAGAGCTCCCTTACACTATTCTAAAGCAGCCACTCTAGAATCCAACAGGTAAATGAATTCTCCATAGGGGTTCAGCTGAAAAGGCACAATCTGAAAATATTTTGTTTCAAACATAACCTAGCAGACTTTCATATTTGGAAAATGATTATCTGAAGTAATTTATCTCTGGAACCTCCTTTAGGTTTCAATAAAGCTTCAGATCTCAGAACAGAGTCTTTTGGACAGATGAATCCATTCTTTTCTTCTTCATGGTTAAAACCGAGCTTTTAAAAACATTTCCATGGGAGTGTATTAGAATCATGTATAAAAAGGCAGAAGATCTGGGAGGCAAAGGGAAAACTTTTCTAAAGTGTCACCAGTTGTTTATTCATTGTTTATTATTAAAAGTTAACAATTTATCTTAACAGAATGGGTTCATCTCAACAGAAGAGTCCAAGGAAGGAAAAAGCAAGTGTTGTGACACTGCAGAAGATGAACTTCACCCCAGTGTTTCCTGTAGGAAGTGACAGAAAGGAAGACAGACTTGTTGAATGCCATCATGTATGTTACGCATACCTAACGTGATGATGTTAGGATAAGCAAATATTCTATTCTGTTGCTAGACTTGGTTTTTAAACATTATTTTTCCTAACTTTTTTATTACATATTATGTTTATTAAAAACTTATGCTTTCATAATTTAACACTCATGAAATAGCTTAAACACACATAACTATGGACCATCCTGGGAAGACAAGACCAGGGATTAGGAACCTGTAGCCTGAAGGCCTCACATGTCCGAATAGGTTCTTAAGTGCAACCTTTTCATTGAATCCAAATTTTACAGAGCAAATCCTTTTATTTTTATTAGGGATTATTTTTATTAATGCATTTTTGTTCATATATTTATTTTTAAAATCAATGTATTTAGACCAGGCGCAGGGGCTCAGACCTATAATCCTACCACCCTGGGAGCTTGAGGCAAGAAGATCACTTGAACTCAAGAGTCTGAGACCAGCCTGAGCAAAAGCAAGACCCCCATCTCTACTAAAAAATAGAAAAATTATCTGGGTTTTGGGACAGGGACCTGTAGTCCCCAGCTACTTGGGAAGTTGAGATGGGATGACTGCTTGAACCCAGGAGGTAGAGGCTGCTATGAGCTAGGTTGACACTGTGGTATTCTAGCCTGAGCCAACAGAGTAAGACTCTGCCTCAAAAAAAAATGTATTTAAAATACCAAAGAATAAAATAAGTTTCAGTGGGTCAGGAGCCAGGAGCAGTGGCAGCCACGCATGGCAGGCACTTATAGTCCCAGCTACTTGGAAGGCTAAGGCAGGTAAATTGCTTGAACTCAGGAGAATGAATTTGCTGTGAGCTAGGCTAATACCACAGCACTCTAACCTGGGCAACAGACTCTGTCTCAAAAGAAAAAAAGATTTCAGTGAAATAATCCTCCCAGATTGACTGGCAAAATCAGAACATTAGTAAGTCATAAGGGCTAAACTAACAGCTGCTATGCTTGCTCATGATTTAGTATTAACTTCCCCCACTGGACTGAAGCCACTACTGCACAAGGCTGGCTGGCGAGAGTTTATGGGCATGGAGTATGTAAGTCTGTTATCAGCTTTTGGCAACAGTACACTGTGTTTCTATTTTAAGTGGAATTTGTGAATAGTTGCACCACTCAACATTTTTTTAAATTTTTACTATCTTAGACTTTCACTTATTATTTTTTTAAGTTTCAGATTAATATAGGGGTACATACGATTAGGTTATAGTTTTCTTTTGTCACGTTAAAGTCCAAGTTGTAGGTATGTTCTCTACCCAGGATGTGTGCAATATACCTGTGCAATGTACTCACTGGGTGGAAATATACTCAAACCTCTTATTCCCTTCCCTCATTTGAATTTCATTGAGTTTTTCTCTCATGTGAGCATGTAGTTGTTAATCTACTAGTTCCAATTTAGTACTGAGTACATGTGATATTTGTTTTTCCATTCTTGTGATGCTTTGTTTAGGGGAATGGTCTCCTATTCCATCCAGATTATTACAAAAGATACAAAATCTCCATCTTTTTAATGGCTGACTAGTGTTCCATGGTATACGTATACCACAATTTATTAACCATTCAGGTGTTGAAGGGTACCTAGATTGTTTCCACATCTTTGTGTTTGTGAATTATGCTGCTTTAAACATTCAAGCAAGTGACAGGATGTATTTTTTTCTTTGGAGTAAATATCTGGTAGTGGGATTAGAAATAAATGATAGTCTACATTTAGTTTTCTGAGGTATCTCCATAGAGGTTGTACTAGTTTGCAGTCCAACCAATAGTGTATGAGTGTGTCTTTCTGTCTGTACCCATGCCAGCATCCCTTGCTTTGGAAACTTAGGATGTTGGCCATTCTCGTGGGTGTCAGGCAACAATCTCAATATGGTTCTTATTTATTTCCCTGATAATTAGGAATCATGAGCATTTTTTTCATGTGTTTGTTGACCCTTAGTTTATCATTACAAGATAATATCTTTTATGTCTCTTGCCCTGTTTTTAATGGGACTGATTGATATTTTCTTATAGATTTGCTTTAGTTCTTTGTAGATTCTGCTTATTAGCCCTTTGTTGGATGTGTAGCATACAAATATCTTCTCCCATTCTGCATGTTATCTCTTAGCCTTGTTGATTATGTCTTAAGATGTGCAGAAACTTTTAAACTCCATCAGGTCCCATTTATTTATTTTTGTTGCTGCAATTGCCATCGGTGTCTTCTTCATAAATTCCTTCCCTAGACTGATAATTTTTCCCACATTTCCTTCTAGAATTTTTATAGTTTCACATCTTGACAAAATTCAGCACTCTTTTATAATAAGAACACTTAAGAAAATTGGCACAGATGGGACAGTCCTTAGAAGAATAGAAGCCATTTATGACAAACCCATAGCCAACCAACATCATATTAAATGGAGAAAAACTGAAAGCGTTCCCACTTAGAACTGGAACCAGGAAAGCATATCCACTATTGCCACTAGTATTCAACATAATTCTTGAAGTCCTAGCCAAAGCAATCAGAGTAAAGAAGGATATCAAGGGATTCAAACAAGGATGGAGTAGATCAAACTACTGCTCTTTTATGATGACAGGACCTTATACCTAGAAAATGCCAGGGACTTCAGCAAGAGACTCCTGAAATCCATGTACACAATTCAGTAGTCTGCCTATATGCCAATAACAGTCAAGCTGAGAATCAAAGACAAAATGCCCTTCACAGGAGCATCAAAGAAAATGTAATTGGAATATATTTAACAAAGGATATAAAGAATCTCTATAGAGAGAACTATAAAATGCCAAGAAAATAAATTGCAAAGAATTTTAACAGATGGAGAAACATATCATGCTCATAGCTCTGAAGAGTCTGTTATAATGTGTTATAATTGTTATAATGTGTATACTACCCAAAGACAATGGAATCCTCATTGAAATACCAACATCATACTTTGCAGATCTTGAAAAAATAGCTCTATTCTTCACATGGAATCAGAAAAAACCCAAATAGCCAACGCAATTTTACAAAATAAGAACAAATCTAGAGGTGTCACTTTACCAGACTTCAAGCTATGGTGATCAAAATCAGCAGGTATTGGCATAAAAATAGAAACACAGACCCAGGGAACGTAACAGAAAATGAAACCAGCCTCATATTGTCATGTGATCTTTGACAACGCAAACAAAATCATGCACTAGGAGGACTGGAAAGCCACATATAAGAGAGTGAAACAGGACCTGCACTTCTCACCATTCACAAGTATTAACTCATGATGGATGAAAGATTAAAGTCTATTTTCTCCTAACTTTTAAAAGGCATTTAAGCAGTCCTCTATTTCATTTAGAAACATGATTGTATAGACGCACTCAACCACCATCTAAGAGCAATGACAATTTAATAAAGGGCAGTTAAGGACATGATGAATTAGCTGGCAGCAACCAGTTAGGCCAGTGCCTGCAGATCTGTGGAGTGTAAAAAAACAAATAGTCCTATTCCCACCATGTACATGCCCCTGCCTCTGAGATTCTGATATAGTAAGTCTGGAGCATCGGAACTTTATGAAAACTTCTTAGTTAGCTGACCAAGTAAGTTGGAGATGGCAATAGTCTTTAAGAATCATCTGAACATATTTGAAAAAGAAATGAACAATGGAGGCTAGCCAAATCAGACTGACCATTTATTTGAAAGGCTTTTTTTTCTTTAAGATTAAAAAAATATCACCCCTAATGGAATAACATATAAACCAAATTAGCATTAACAAACACACTCACACCCACCCTCATACCCACACACCCCTGTATCATGTACTCAGTTTGTCTTTGGTACCAGAAATTATTACTGACCCTGCACTATCCATTTTTTTTTTTTACCTTGTAGGAAACATCCAAATTTAGCTCTTCTAAATGACATACCCTGTTGCTCCATCTAGAAATAAAGAATTCATAATGTGATGACAAAGGCAGCATGTCAAAGGCTCATAAGTTCTTTCTGGTGCTTGAAGGTTTGGCTGAGCATTGCTGGAGCTGTTTTGCAATCAACAACATTCCTTCCTTTTCCACCCATCCATTCTTCCCTCCACTCAGCACATTTTTTTGTGAAGACTGGGGGCAGGGTGGGAGGGTGGGATAAAAGTGAAAATCTACATGGGGCCCCAGGGATTTTATAGTAAAATAGGGGAAATACAACTTTTTATACATTGAAAGATCCTAAGGACATTGATTGAGGATTACAAGGGATTACCTTTGACTAAAGGGATCTGGAATGACATACTCCAGTTATTCCCAAGGTAAAGGTGATTTTTTTTTTTTTTAAGGGCAAAGGTCTTAGCAAGTAAAGCAAGACAACAAAAAATAATCTTTGTTAAACACAAGTTTCTGACCATCCTGGCACATAGTAGGCCCTCAGTAAAGACATAATAAATAAGCATGCTATTAGATAAATAGCATAAAAAGCCTTCTTTGCAGCCTTAACAAGGAACAATCAAACATGAGAAACCCACTCACATGTAAATTTGCCTTGACAGATCCCCAGAATGGCAAGAGGAGGAAGAACATAGGTACAAGAGTGAACTCCATAGCAGAGTCCCAGAAGGACAGGAGTAGGGAAAAGATACCCACATGAGCATGAACCACATGGTAGCATGCTAGCAGGAAAACGGCTTGCCACACTTGGGTTCAGAGAGAAGGGCAGGGTGGCTATGGCACAGTGGAGTAGGGAAAGGACACAGGGTGAGGATAGGAAGGTAGGATGTGGCCTGACCTTATAAAGTCATGGGACTGGTGGTCAGGAGACTGAGTTTTATTCTCATTTAGAAGGAAACCAAAGAAGTATTTTATCTGGAGAAGTGGCATAATTTGAGTTTTGATTTTACAAGAATAATCCAGATGTGATATAAATGGGATGGGGTAAGAATGGAAGCTAGAAATGGGAAGATCTATTTGGAAATTATTTTCAGGTCTAGTTGAGAGGTGGCTATTGCTTGCTGAGGACTGTGGCAGTAGATAAAAAAATCAGACTGATTGCAGACAGAATCTGAAGGTTGAATCCATAGGCCTTGTTGATGGTAAGAGATAAGCAGCCCAAAGAATCCAGTGGTACACCAGGGGTTCTGGCTTGAGCAACTGTATGTTGCTTAGAGTTTGTATTAACCTTAACAGGGAAGTCAGTGGAAAGAATGAGTGGAGGTAGAGGTGGGAGCTTTATCACTTGCTCCCACATACATGATCAATATTTGAAAAACAATATATAAATTACATTAAGTTGATGACAATTCCATTCCAGGGATATTTATAATTTAAAGGAAGAGAGAAGGCACAAAGAAGTGACTGGAATTCCTTGAGTGAGACAGCTTCTCTGGAGTTAGGGCAGATGGCATGGGTGGTTGGGTTGAGACACTGGTTCCTCTTATCTCAATCCTGACCACCACCTTGACCCCCAAGAAGTAACACAAGGGCTTTCTAATTTCTTCATACAAGTTTCCTATGTGGATGTTTTGTAGCTATTTGTAATTGAAATGCCTGAAATCACCTATCAAATATTCCATAAACAGAATAAAATATTCTTAAGAATTTCCAAAAATAGGGATTTAAAAATATCATCAAAGGTAAAACGCTCTTTTGGAATTTTCAGACCTTAAAAATGTAGATAACAGGTACATGACACATTATGAGGTACATTATGACAGAAAGCTTTGCCCAGTTTCTTGGAGTGACCTTAAAGAACAGGGGTGACTGGGTCTCTGTGACAACCACAAGGAGGGTCCCATTCACCACAGTCATGTTCTGTGAGACTGCAGGGTGACCAGGCAGCTGTCCAGCTTCTTACTATTCTGAATGGTTCCATGTTTCACAAATCATGTCTGTGTGCCTATCTAAAGAAATCAGCTCTAGAAAACTTAAACAAGACAACTTTGGACTAAATATTAGGGGAGAACCAAGGCAACACTGAAAGTCTAATTAGGAGGTGACACTACAAAGATTGATTTCTCCCCTTCTTTGTTTCTTGTCATTAAAAAATATGGTCCACTTAGGCATTTCATGTGCCAGAACACAGAGGCCATGATAGCCTAATGGACATTAGGTACCAGAAATGAGGGCACAATCTTTGAGGTTCAGAATGAATTTCCAAATAACATTAGTAGGAATTAATATTGCATCTCTGAATCTTTAGCAGATGGAGGGGGATAACTTATGTTAGAATATTCTTTTTATCTTCATATTTGATTTTTCTACTAGGAATATGCCTCTTTACACAGACCAAGTCATGACTGCAATTACTATTTTAATAAATATTTCATTTATAAGAAACTCAATGATACATTAAAATGCTATTTCTTCTTCCAGAAAATAAGGCCTCATGCTGGGCACAATGGCTCACATCTGTGATCTAGCAGTCTGGGAGGCTGAAGTGGGAGGATCACTTGAGCTCAGGAGAGTGAGACCAGTCTGAGCAAGAGGAAGACCCCCATCTGTACTACAAACAGAAAAATGAGCCATATGGCATTGTGGGAACCTGTAGTCCCAGCTAAGGAGGCTGAGGGCAGGAGGATTGCTTGAACCTAGGAGTTTGAGGTTGCTGTAACCTAGAATGATGCCATGGCACTCTATCCTGGGCAACAGAGTGAGACAGGGATGAGAAGGCTGGAGAGGGAAGGGAACAGAAGGTCTTAAATCTCATGAAATAGCTAAAAGTAGTTATAAGTATTACATTATACAGGATAATAACAGTTTGGTGAAATTATATATTGTTTTATTATATAGATAATCCTTTTCTACACTACTTAATTTTCATAATAAAATACTTTTATTAAAAATTTCAGAATAGGAATTGTGAACTAAAATAAATTCTTAATTCCATCAGCTGACTGAATGGATTCTGTCAGAGCCAGGACGCTAGGTCGCCAGCCCCGGCCCATGAAACTGCCAGAATGCAGACTGCTGTACAAGCTCATTAGGTGTATGGCTCCCCATAGGTGCTGCAGAGCCCACTGTCTCAGTCAGGTAAGGCTTCCCATCAGGAAGAGCAGGTTGTCTCAGTCAGATTAGAGATGCTGAAGAGCCTCAAAGGTGCAGCAGTCAGTCTTAGTAGGAGCCTCAACTAACTTCTCCTATGGCTATTTACAGAAGTGATCCTATGGCTATTTATACCACAGATATGGAGACTGCCAAGCAATGATGTATGTGCTTGTGTGCTCTCATGCTTTTTAATGAGAGACCAAGCCCTTCCCCATTCCCTTATTACCAAGGTGTTTCTTTTCAGGTGTCTCCTACAGGACTTCCTCTTGGTCAAGAAAAGATCAGAGCTGAGTTGCTGGCCCTGCAAAGGGGGCGGGGGGGTCGCACCTGCATGTCACTTTCCTTGCCTGAAGATGTCCTTTAACAGGCCTAAGGCTATACAAGACAAAGTTTAAACCACATCTGCAGGCTATTAATTTAATCAGCACATCATTTGAGTCTTGGTAAATGTCTGGCAGTGGCTTGTCTTTGATTAACAGACATCTTTACCTTAACTTAAACCATTTCAATCCTTTAGATGAAAGTTCATTTTTGGTGGTTGTTGTTGTTGCTGTAGTAGTAGTAGTTTTTGGTCAAGGCTGGGTCTGAACCCACCACCCCGGCATATGGGGCCAGCACCCCACTCCTTGAGCCACAGGTGCTGCCCTGAAACTTCATTTTTTCTAACCAATTACAAATCAAAGAATCTTTAAACCCACCTATAATTTGTTAAGCTCCCACTTTGAGATGTCTTGCCTTTTTGGGTTAAAGCAAGGTATACCATCCACATACTGACTTAGGGTCTTATGTGTAATTCCCATGTCCATTACTGTGTAAAACCAAACTGTAACCCACCTATGGAAGGCACATTTTCTCAGGACATCTTGAGTACATGTTCTCTGAGCCAGTCACAAACCTTTGGCTCAGAAATTATTTTTCAGAGTTTGGATCTTTTTCCATTCATAGAATATTTCTCACAACTATAATTTGTATCTTTGCTTCTGATTTATTTATTTATTTGCTTCTATTTATCTTTGCTTCATTATTTAAAATGAATAAAAAATAAACAAAATCTACTTCTGAATTAAAGTAAGGGAATAAATAAGACCACAGATGTGTTTTTGGTCAGACTTGGTCTCTTTCTTTCTTTTATTATTTTTTTTTTGGGGGGGGAGTCTCCTTTCTGAGATCTTCTCTCTGAAAATACAAGACACAAGAGGGAGGCAAGGGCTCCCATCGTAAACACCATTAAAACAGCAAATTTGAGCCTCATTATCAAATCAGGGAAAATTATGGAAGATCCATGTGTCTTCTCCAGGGATTAGTTGCTACTTTAAAACAATGATGCATTTGAAAAGGAATTCTCCCAGGCACCAGTGGATTAATCTCGCCATTTCTTCACTAAGATAGATGAAAGAAGAAAACAATGCCAGCAACACTATTCTTTCAGTGTTCTCAAAATCCAAACATTCTAGAGTGCAAAAACCAAGATTTATAAGCAGCAGGAAGTATGTTGGGGTGTCAAAAATAAAATAAATTCTCTGCTTATTTTAGCCACATACTTATATTCCATTCAGATTCAAGTCCAGATTGCCACATGGAAGAAATAAATCCTTGTGGATTAACCTCAGAAGATCCCCCAACCCTGTTCCTCCTGGGCTACTTCATAGGTTGAAATTTGCTAAGAGAATAAAAATCAATATGTAAAATAGCCCCAAGGAAATATAACTGAGAAGGAAAACAGCATCATAATAATGACATTTAGTATTTTCAAAGCCCAAAATAAATAATGCTTGGAGTGCCTTTCCATCTTATTGTTACCTTTAAATAATGTGATGCATAATACACAGACTTACATATTTAAACAAGCTTCAAATGAAGAGTGGCCCCATAAATCTATCTCTGAAAACTGAGTGAAATTGAGAAGGCCAGATTTTAGATTTCATAGTAGTACATGTGATTGTATTGTTTCCTTCTTCACCAGATGTATGACACCTAATCCTGACCTACCAGCCATTCCTTTCTGTTGATGAGTGTAGGCTTTCTTAGTCTTATGGCAAAGAGCATTGTCCTTGTTGACATAAGTTCTTTTTATAGGAAGCTTTGCGATTCATCTGTTTTGAGTGGCATAGAAAGAATTCTTTTACTGGGTGGGTTGCCCTCAAACACACCCTCCAACTTAAGTTTCTGTAATTCTATGAGCAATATTGAATTTAAATTTGCTCTATTATCTCTTAGGTGTGAAAAGAACAAAATGAAAAGAGCAAGTATAAATTTATTTATTTATTTAGAGATAGTCTCACTTTGTCACTCTGGGTAGAGTGCTCTGGTGTCATAACTCACAGCAACTTCAAACTCTTGGGCTTAAGTGATTCTCTTGCCTCAGCCTCCTGACTAGCTGTGACTATATGCAATCATGACAATGTCCAGCTGTTTTTAGAGACAGAGTCTCACTTTTACTCAGTCTGGCCCCGAACTCCTGAGCTCAAGCAATCCACCCACCTCAGCCTCCTAGAGTGCTAAGATTCCAGGCATGAGCCACAGTACAAATTTATTAAGCAATCAAAATGTGCAGGCCCTATGGTAAGTGGTTTTTGATAGATATTTCATTTGTGTTCACAACAACAATGTGATGTAGTATTATTGCCTTCCTTTTGTAGCAGAAGAAAGAGAATAAACAATTATCCCAATATCACACAGCCTGTAGGCATTAGCCTCCATGTCTCATTTCTAAGTCTACTCATTTTTTAATATGTGTATTTTACCCTTCAGCTGTATGATGAGGATAACTGAAAGACAATCCTACCTTTATAAATGCAGTATAACCTCTGTAAGTTGATCATCCAAGGGACTGTAATAAACTTGTCAATATAAGAAACTAGGCCTACTGTACCAATACATACATGTGGTGCATGTCCAGTGTATGAAAATTAGGTCACCTTATGGAGTTAGGAGTTGGTCAGTGTAGGAAGGTTGTCAACTATGGAGGTTCTACTACCATAACAATAAAAAATTATACGTCTACAGAACTTGAGCTAAATGGATTACTTTAGACAATTTTTGGTAATGATTATTTAAGCAAAATCACTTTTAAAACTGTAAATTCTGTAAGATAAAATTTAAATGTAAAAAAAATCTTTAAAATTTGAGTTCTCTGTCTTAAAATTGTAATGTCAACAAGAAGAAAAAGCACTTTCATCAATGTATCCATTTTTAGGACACTCACACATGTCACATGGTTTGTTGTCTTGAAGGCCAAGATATGGTTAACTACTTCAATATAGTTACTTTTTAACACTAAGTTCCATATTTTGCTGTGTATAATGTGCTCTGATGTATAATTTTACACATGCACATTTTTGGACCAAACTTTCAGGAAAAATTGAGAAAATGGACACCTCTCTACCAGGAGAGGCACATCTGGAAAGGGCTAACACTCCCCTGGTAAAGGTGCAGATTGCACCAACCCCCCTTACAGCTGCCTGCTCCATGAATGTTGCCTCTTCTCTCTCTCCTGGGAGCCCTTCCCTTACTGCCACATCCAGAGCTGCAGCCAAGATGGCCATCCATGCATGTAGCCAGCAGGGTGGGAGCTTCTGAAAATGCTCGGCCTGCAGGCTGCCAGGCAGGTCCCATGGGCCTGTACAGGGCTCCCAGACCCCTTCATGCAGCTGGGTCTCAGCCTTCATCTTGCAAGGTTGCAGCCTGCCTCACCAGCACACCCTCCCCACCAGCTCCCCTGATTGTGGTGCTTAGAGGAGACCACTCCGGCCAGCTCCCACTGGAATCCAGATCCTCCCAGACTGGAACCCTGAGTTCAGGGCACAGCATCCCTGAAAAGCTCAAAGGGCTCCACTTGTCCTGAGCTGTACTACCCATGTAGGATACACATCCTCAACAATCTGGACAAAAAAGTGCACATGATACAGAGCCAAATGCAGTACTTTTTAAATGTTTGCCTTTAAATTAATAGCATATTGATATGCAATGTGATAGCATATCTTTTACGCAGCAATTTTGAGCAGTAATATCATTTCTAACTTGCATATGTTTGTTGAATTGTATCATCTCTTTATTGTTTTCCTTTTTATTAAGACTAAAGGCAATTGTCTGCTTATCTATTAAGTGTATAGTGTAAACTATTTGTTATAATTGAGAATTTTTCTCTCAATTAGTAGTTAACATTCTCAATATAAGTACTTGCAATTCATTAATTCATTTCAGCTTTATACTTTTAATTTCTTGCCAAAGTTTATGACTAAAAACATTTTGTAGTTGCAAATACCTTGCATCAATTGTCCCAATCAAGTCTTTTTTAGTCACTTTTTATTTGTAAATTTTATCTTTCCATTAATAAATCAATTACTTATCAAAGTTATGTCATCTAACCCTGCCTAACAAAGTAGAGTTATTATACTGTGACAATGTCCTGAGACAGATTGGTGGACAGTGTGACAACAGTTTGACAACCTCCATACCAAGGAGAAAAATCTAACAAGAACCTAACCCAGCACTCCTAATACCTTCTCGCTGGCTAAAAGATACACATATCACTCTTTTTAGCTGTTTTTGAATTCTCACACTTTCACACATATATATTTTTTCATCTGGAGCACATTAAAACAAATGTGATTAAAGCTTTCTGAGTCAATACAGCTACACTCTGGAAGGCAAGATACTCAGACTGGACAGCTTCCCTTCAAGAAAGAATTCATTTTTTTCTCCCAAAATTACCAGATGTTACTTCTTTAAAGATTTTGCAATAACTAGGGTATCTAGACCAACTGGACCATAACACTATGTATGAGATTTCAAGGTTGTCCTACAAGGTAAGATGAGGTGATGTTTGGGGTCAGGTCCTGACCCTTACATTATGGACACCCCTGAGCCTGTGCCCTCATCACTAAGGGATGATGTCTGCCCACTGAGACCACATAAAGCTATTGTGCAAAGTGACTGCTAACTTTTATGTCCAGCCCCATGAATCATAAAGTCCTCTGCATATTTACTGTCATAGTTCCACAATTTAATAAGGGTCACAGTCCTCATTAATCAAAGAAAGAAGATGCACACAGGGAGATTTACCAATTCTTCATTTTCAAACTCCAGGTTATATTGTGTGGTGGCTTCTGTCATGGGCTTCTGGACAATGTTTCTACAAACGAGCCAGATGGTCAGACTAGCGATGAACATCCCAATATCAGGTACAAACACTCTGATCCCGTTGCCAGCATCAGCTCCCTTTAAACTATAAAGAAAAAAAAGGGGGCAGGGAATTTAGTTGTTCTTACATTTCCATGGTTAAACCATTTCATAGTATGTTTCAGCCTTCTTAATGATTTAAAATAGAAGATGCTCGGTTTCTGCCTAAGAAAGTATCAGAAAGCTTTTCACTGACATCTGAATCTTACAGAATCCATCAAGATTTAGGAAGGTTCCATTGTTTCCCTGGAGTGTCAGAAATATTATAAACAACTCATAAACCAATTCTTACTCCAAAAATGTGCTTGTGGACCATTATTATTTGTAAATAAACCACATGTCCAGTACAAATTGTAGTTTTTTGCAATCTAGCAGAAACAGTTAAAAACTAGACATATAGTAGCAGCTGGAAGATATTTTAGTTTACATATGAATCAAGGCTAGAAGGAAAACAGAGAAAAATATTAATGCAATTCTTAAATCCAGAAACTCTTCATTATTTTGTATCATTCACTGATTTTGTCTTCTATACTGTTCTAAAAAAAGGTGAATCTAGTGTATTTCTTTTTCAAATCTTAGAGAAGTGACACTGATCTTGCAATTAGAACATTTGGGTTCAAGTCTAAGTCTGAAACTTAGCATCTGCATTCCATTGGAGGACTGTTCACAGTCTTCTTTCTTTTGTGCAAAGAATACCATTTGCCTTCTGTACTGCATTCAAGTGACAATAGATACAACGTTGTGACTTTAGAAAAAACACAAATACATATGTATGAGATAATGTACATATAAATTCTTTGTAAAGTATAAATCACATTATTCCCACTCAATCTTGTATTTTGAGGATAGCAGCATCAACTGACAATTACGTAATTTTCACACTGATATGGCATTTCTTGTTAAAACTGAGATACTGGGGGGAGGAGCAAGATGGCAAGCAAATAACAGCTTCCTTACAACTGGGCTGTTACAACTAGGTGAGACTGGGGAGAACAGACTCCAGGCATTTCTGACTGGTAGGATCTGCCCAGAAACATCCCTTTTGGGACACAGCGAGTCAGTGTGAGACTTCTGGATTCCACGAAGAGGACAAAGGCAGTGGAAAACTGGACTCATTGAAACTCTAAGCTAAAGGCACAGTAACTTAAAGAGCAAGAGGAAGTGAAAGGAACATTGGGCAAGGAAACAAATAAAAGAAAACTCAGGAGGAAGAATCAGCAGAAAAATCTTGGCAACATGAAAAACCAGTCCAGAGCAACTGCCCCAAGGGACT
>CAUYQV010096659.1:0-50544 GCA_963574575.1 Galagoides demidoff
AACAATGATGGCTGCAACCAAAAATGGCCGGGCGTTGTGGCGGGCGCCTGTGGTCCCAGCTACTTGGGAGGCGGAGGCAGGAGACTCGCTTGAGCCCAGGAGTTGAAGGTTGCTATGAGCTGTGATGCCATGGCACTCTACCCTGGGGGATAGCTTGAGGCTCCGTCTCAAAAAAAAAAAAAAAAAAAAGAGGTCCCAGGGAAACACCTCGTCATTTCCACCTGGTAAAGACACAACAAGAAGGTACCATCTGTGAACTAGGAAATGGACCTTCACAAACACTGAATCTGCTAGTGCCTTGATCTTAGGCTTCTTAACCTCTAGAACTGTCAGAAATAAACTGCTCTTGTTTCTAGGGACCCTCATCTAAAGCACATATTTTGTTTGAGCAGCATAGCTAACACATGCCTGGGCCTTTCCTCCCTGGCCTGCCACACCTGGAGCTCTGTCCCAGGCTTTCTCTTGAGCATAGATGAAGTAACTAGAGCATAGCCTGTGAATGCCTGTCATTTCCCCTTGTGCCTGTAGCTCCTGGGGCCCTTATCCTCTCGGGTTAGCTCACACTTGGACTTTGCAGCTTGCTAAGAATTTTAGTTGAATTCTTACCGGCTCGTATAACATCTGGCACCTCCTCCAGGTGAGCGAGGGTCCAAATCCCATCTCTCCTTAGATGATCCTGAGTTTCTTTAGATGCTGAGTTAGCTAGGTGCTATGCAGCCACACCTCCAGGATGAATTCAAGGAAAGTTGTGACTTCACAGATTAGTTAACATTTTTTGTTGTTTTAAGAATGAGAGCAGCATCCCTCCCCCCACTTTTCTGCACTGAGCAGAAGCTAGACGTCCATTTTAAAATGTGGATTTGTTATTTTTTTTCTTCTTGCACCTTACTAAGAAAACATTTAGAAAGAAAAACTGTTGTTTCTTGACATATCAGTAATGTAAAAATAATAAAAAACTATTAAAACATTAAGATAGTTGTGCATTATCATTAGAAATGCCTCTCCCAGAGTACAAGCAATCATCTGAAACCAATAACAAAAACATGTCACATTTTGGGCACCAGTGCCTTCTCTGTGCCTACTGCCCATGTGGTCTAGGTGGGGACTCCAGGACTCCTCAGCCAGCCATTGGTACAACTGTATAATCTCTAGGAAGGGCATACAACTTAATTTTTTCTGAGTCTTACTAAAGGAAGGGCTTTGAATCAAATGGTGGTCAGTATGTTCCTCTTCCATTTCACCAGCCACACAGTGGGGTGCATTTTCTATGACCTCAGCCTGTCCTGGTCCAGGTGGCCTTCATTTTACGCTTGCTTCTCAGGCAGAGGGGAGCTACCTCTTATTGGTCTGGTGCATTAATTGAGATCCCTTTCTGTCCTTGCTTTATGTTTCCTGCCATCTGGAGACGATAACATACACTTTTCTTGGTTGTTCTCCTTTTTACTGAGCTTCCAGAGTGTTTATAATTTTGCAGCATATTAAGTGATGCTGCTATGAACATAAAAAAAAAACACACAAACAACTATCACATTTTCAGCAGGACAGATCTAAGAATGGAATATAGTGATATAGGGACTAAGAGGCTGTGTTTGAATTTAGATTTAATTATACCTTCTGATAGACAGGTTCTTTCCTGCAGTAGCTTCAGACATATACTCAAATCATTGCTTATCATATTCCTGAGTTTATAAAGAAAAAATCTGATTGAATAGCATTCACCTCGGCCAAGCTAAGATACAGACTGACTTACTAAAGGCTTTTAGCCAGAATATCTGCTCTGAAAGCTGTTGGAAGCCTTTGGGTACTTGTAAGGGAAAAAGAAAAAAAAACAAACAAACAGGTACTTAAAAAGAAAAAAAAAAAACCCAGGCCTTTATTATAGGGAAACTCAGATGCCTGGAATAGCTAGAGGGTTAACAGTTATATCGAAGATACTTATTTTATGAAGTTATGCAAAATAAATCCTTAAACACAGGACTGATCCTAATGTGGTAATTGGCTACTCTGAGGTTTCTCCCTCAGGGTATAACAGTGAACAACTCTCAGCTTGGTTGGGAAATTGTGTTTTTCTTAAAGATGGCTGGCTAGTTAGTCAGAAACATTTACTGGACACCTTCTGTATTAGCTCCTGTAGGAATTTAAAATGTTATTAAAGAATAATTATTCTGAGTAATCATCAAAAAGATATTGAATTCTTTCTGAACCCTCTTTGTCTAAGTATCTAACTCCCAGTGATAATTCACTGTCCCACCATAGCTGTAGCTCTGTTGTTTTTCCACACTGTCCTTTGGGGTTGGGACAAAGCTAAGCACAGATGTCCTTTTAGTGTTCTAACAACTCTGTAATCTCCCTACACCTGGCCCAACCTCCCGACTCAGGTTCCATGGTCCCGCAACATCTCCATGATGACCCAAAGCTACCTTCCTACCATGCACCACATTGCAGGAAGGATGCTCTTATTCACCTCACAAGAACTCAGGAAACAAACCAGAGTGTCCTTTGTGAGACATCTTTCTTAAGAGGATACCTTTTATATAATTTTTTTGTTGTTCCTTTTCGATCAGAACAGAGGGTGTTAGAATGTTAGGCAGATATCTCCATGCTCCCTCAGCCTGCGTGTAGGCAGACCCTGCCCCCCTGTGCGAGTGGGAGGGGGCTGCAGAGGCGCTGCCCAGAGCGCTCCTCAGGGACTGGAGTGGGGTTGTGGGTTCTGTGTTACCTACACATTCCCACCTTCAGACATCTGTGTTAGGAGTACTATCTTTGGGAACAGACAGATTTTTCTCCTCTTTCTTCTGTTTGAATTTTCAGCTTGGAATCTAAGTGTTGGTTTAATGTTTAGGCCTTATTTAAGTGGTTCCGATACCTTTCCAGGATTCTGGGTTTTTTCTTTCTTTTTTTTTTTTTTGAGACAGAGTTACACTTTACTGCCCTTGGTAAAGTGCATCATAGCTCACAGCAACCTCAAACTCTTAGGTTCAAGTCATTTTCTTGCCTCAGCCTCCCAAGTAGCTGGCAGTGCAGGTGCCTGCCGTAATGCCTGGCTATTTTTAGAGATAAGGTCTTGCTCCAGCTCAGGTTGTTCTTGAGCTCAGGTGATCCACCCACCTCGGCCTCCCAGAGTGCTAGGATTACAGGTGTGATCCTTGAACCAAGCCCATTCTGGAGTTCTTTTCTGGAAAACGATTACAGTAGTCCCCCCTTATCCATGCGGATGTATTCCAGGATCCCCAGTGGATGAACCATAGGTATGCTATGCTTTTTCACATATATGTATATATACACCCAGAATAAAATTTAATTTATAAATTAGGCACAGCAGATTAACAACTACTAATAAAAATAGAACAATTATAGTAATATTCTCTAATAAGAGTTATGTGAATGTGGTCTCTTTCCTCTATCTCCCTCAAAGTATCTGTACCGTACTCACACATTTTCCAATCACATTAATGATGGTTGACTGAAAACGTAGAAAGTGAAAATGCACGTATTCTCTTGACTGTAAACTGATTAAAGAAGACTGCTAATCCCCACCTACTAAGACAGATAATGCTATAGTGTGGTTCCAGGAGTCCTCAAGCTATGGCCCGCGGGCCACATGAGGCCTGCCTAGGACATTTATCTGCCTGCCAGGTGTTTTTGCTGCCTGTCTGTCCTGCTTAGCAGCCAACTCGTCCTGGGGCCTGCAGTCCAGCCTTCCAACGGTGTGAGGGACAGTGAACTGGCCCCCTGTTTTAAAAGTTTGAGGACCCCTGTTAAACCGTAAGTGTTATTGTGTGTTACCCTGGGAAGTTAGTAGGAACTTCTTTTTCTCATATCCTATATAGGGGGAACAAGGACCTCAAGGCTTTCCAGGGCCAAAGGGCACAATGGGCCATGGCCTCCCGGGCCAGAAGGTAAGTGTTTCAGTGACTTAGAGAAAGGTTTAGGCTTAGGATCTCAATAGCTTAACTTTAACTTTAGAAGAACCCTCATACGTATGTTGTGCTCCTCCTTATAACTCTCAGAAGAAAAAAAATCCCACCGGAAATTAAATCTTTCTGTATTGCCTTCTCTACCCACGAACATGCTCACTTTATACCATCTCCTCTTCATTCTCAGGAGCCAGTTAGTAAGGGAATAAATCCATAAAGCATAACAGAGAGGAGATGCCAGATAATTCAGTTTTCTAGTACATTAAGTAATAGTTGAATGGCCTGAAGGCAGAGAGCTAATCAGATGGTATCTCACGATCGCTTCACTTTGAGATTGCCTGTCCATCAGATCAGATGATCGTAGCTGAAGGAATATAAACAAACTGCGCCCAATTTTTTATACAGTATATTTGTATCACCAAGAATGGGGGCTGTTTAGGAGATACTAGTTGCAAATAAACCATATCGTAGAGTTTTTCCCATTTAGTTTTAATATTTCCTTCTGAGCTTATCTTTTTATTGTATTATGAAGGGAGAGCATGGCGAACAGGGTGATGTGGGGAAGAAAGGTGATAAAGGGGAAATCGGAGAGCCCGGACCTCCAGGAATACAGGCAAGAAGGAGTTTTTAAAGTCTCACGATGATTTTGTACTCTAACTGGTTCCAACCTATCCTGACTGTTTCTCTCTTCTTACACTAAGTAGGGGTTACAAGGACCCAAAGGAGAGCTGGGACTTACGGTGAGTATCCATCCTAGAAGGTACTGGAGGGTTTGTGCTTGCAAAATTATTGCAGTCATGTATTAGCTTTAGAATTATAAATTTTTGGATGCAGAATTCCAGTTGCTGTTTTAAATGAGTGTGACTGCTACCAGCCCAGTGAGGACTTGATGTATGAAGTAATTGAATGTAAATGTGAGGGGGAAATAACACCAGGCAGCCTGCCTGGCTTCCTGGTGGAGGTGTGGGACTACGCCCCTCTGACCCTAGTAAAAGGATCACATTGCTGTTATGGGCAACAAGGAGGTGAACTGTTTTAAGGAAGGAAGTTCCTCTTGCTGTTATTGGCAACAAGGAGGTGAGCTATTTCAAAGGAGCCATTTGATCAAGTGACTTTGTATTTTACATGGTCCTTCTCCCTTTAGAATGGGAGCTCTCTTTTTCCTGAATAAGTTCATTTAGGAAGTGCTCTGAGGAGAATAGCAATCATGACATGGGAGTGACATTTATGTATTGATTTGCTTATTCAATATATATTTCTCGAGCTTCTGCAGACTTTTCCTATTCTTCTCCCCACACCATTAAAAGCAGAAATCTGACTCTTTCAAGTCTTGTGGGTGGGAAAGTTCTAAGATTTCTATAGCAAAGTATAAATCTTCCTTTCTGATTTGAAGGCACTGCATCTGCTGGAATGTTTCTTTTTTGTTTTCTCCGTGGGTCACAGTCTGGGGATGCAGTGCCAGGAAAATCCAGGAGTGAGGGGGGAGTGCAGGTGGTGACAGCCAGAGAGCTGGACATGTGACAGACAGAGCTGCACATGTGCTATAGGCTCGTTTGCCTTTTAGTCTTTGTTGTTCCCACCCAAGTCAGCCCCCCAGTGACGCCTTCAGTGGATGAAGCAGCAATGCCTCCCAACAAGTAGCAGGGGACATTTATGCAAATGAGCAGAGAAATGTTCCCTATGGGTTTATACCTGCCCTCCCCCAACATGGGGAGTGAGATCGGTTTCCTTCATCCATTCATTTATTCATTCATTTCACCAACATTTATTGGGTGTGTCCAATAAACCTTGCTCTGGGCCAGGCTCTGAGATGGGCATTGGAGAAATAGTGGAGAATGAGAGTATGTCTCGGGCTGAAGCAGCTCTTGGCCTGGTGGAGAGAAAAACAAGCAAAGTAGGTTTACCTGCAGTGTGCTGAACGCTGTGATTAGTATATAATGCTGTTTAGGGACAAGATAGTCTTTATCTCTTGAATGAAAGGTTTTTAACCAAGAGTCAGAGATCTTAGAAATGAGGACATCATTCTGCTGACTGGCTTTCTAGATTCCAGAGCAGCCGTTCTCAACCTGTGGGTTCCAACCCATAGGAACTGTATTAAAGGGCCACGGCATTAGGAAGGTTGAGAACCACTGTTCTAGAGGAAGAGACTAGTAGGAAGAAAATTTGCATTAACTGAGAGTCTAGTATGTGTCAGGGACTGTGTCAGGCTCCTTCACATTAGTCCTCTGCTTCCCCGGCCCTGCAGGGGGCTGGGCCCGTGTTTTAGAGGGCTCCACTCCAGACCTCTAGTCCTCCTGCTACTCTCCATTTTCCAGGTGAGGCGTTCTTGGGGGGCCAAGGGGCATGACCATTCTATCCACACACCTCCTCTCTGTGCCAACTCTGGATTCATGGAATTCTAAAATTCCCAGCCCAAGTTACCCTAGATTTGGAAAGCTGATAGCACTGGCCTGTATGCATGGATCCAACCAATGTGTGGCCTAGGGGCAGTGTTTCCAGGTGATTTGGACAGAGTGTGGAGTGAGGCTTGGTTCACTCTGTGAAGGATGGGTAAGAAGGGGTGCAAAAGAAGAACAGACATTGGCAGCCATGGCCTCTTCTTACCTAAGACCCCACATTTCATCTTCATGACAGCTCCATGAGGTAGACAGTATCTCCACTTCATATGAAGACATGCTAAGCCAAAAAGGTTACGCAATTTGCCCAAAGTCACCTAGGTAGAGTTGGCCTATCAGATGCCAAGTTCAGGCTGCTGCCCCTGAGAGTAGCTCTTGAAAGGCCTCATTGCCCCCCAATCAAATATATCCCAGTACCTATCAACTTCAGATTCACTGGGGACAAGATAGTCTTTATCTCTTTGCTGACATTCAGACTAGCAACCTCCTCTGTTAAGGGGCAACTACCATTGATAGAGATGAATGATTTAATAATTCTCATAAAATCAGCTAAAAAGGCTCAGTCTCCCCACTTGTCCCTTCAGTGTCTGCCCTTAGCCTTTCTTGTCTTCAAACTCTCAGGGAGGAGCAGCCATTAAAGCCAGGGGGTGGACATACAGTTTGAAAAGCCTAGTTTACTAACACAGTAAAAGTATATGGTGAATGAAATATATTGTTTGTATATTATAAACAGAAAGGTTTTTTTGTTAGATGAGGAGGAGAAACATAGTGGTTTAAAAAAGGCTGAGAAGACTTGCTCCAGGCAATCTTATTTTCAGTCTTTGTTTCAATAGCCAAGTGTACATTGGCATTTCTCAAATCTACCTTGAACTTGGACCACTCTCCTGAGCACTAGACCTTACCTCCTGCTGCTGACTGGACATGTTCAGCCGGACATTCTGTAGATGTCTCAAGCTTAGCCAGGCCCAAGCCAGGCTCAGTCATCTTCATGAGCTCCCCACCTGGCCTATCACACCCCTCCCTATCTCAGCCATGGTGACACCACTGTTTGCTTCCTGTCAGACTCCTTCTCCTCATCCTTGATTCCACTACTCTCCAACTCTTCATTCCCCCTCTGGAAGTCTCTCCAGGCCACTTCGCCTCATCCGTTATGCCTCTACTGCTGCCTTCTGTTGTAATTTTTTTATTTTTTCCTGAACTACTTAAGAATCTCAAACACTTCTGTTGGCTGGTGTGATCATCTTCCTTAAATAAAAGCATGATCACAGATTTTCTCTGCTTAAGGATCTTGTGAGTCCCACTGCACAGGGTAAAGGTCACACTTTTCAGAACCACACCTAAGCCTTCCAGAGTCCATCTGTCTTCAACATTTCTGTTTTCTCTTTCGGCTATGTACCCTGAATCATAAGTTGACCCAGGTACTGCAATGCAGGATGATACCCTCCCCACACCCTGGAACACTCCTCCTACACCTCCCAACCTGGTCAGAGTCTGCCTCCTTGGACCATGATTGTATCCCACCCCTCGAACTCCGAGATCAACACAGTTCCCAGAGTCTGCATACCAATTACAAAAGCCTTTGTCTGCTTTCTACTAGGCCATGAATCCTTTGATGGGTACAAATTTGATAACTTCATCATTGGCACCAAGTAACCAAGGCAGTGCTTCAGCAATTTTAGCAGAAAGAATGAACTATTCCAGTCACTTAAAAACAAAGAATATGAGCAAAGATTGATATATATGGCTGCTTAAAACATTTAAAGTGATTATGCCATAAACTAATGTTAGAAAGGATTAAAATCCAAACTTGATGCACGAGTATACATGCTCTTATGAGTCATTTAAAATAAACATTCCAGGAGAAAAAATGGAACAAAGAACATACAAGGCCATGTGTGAGAAAATACAACTTGGAAACATGTATATGAAATAAAATGTAGCCTCACTTTTAACAAATGCTATTTAAAGCAATGGGATATTTTGCTCCACCAGATGGCAAAGATAATATAATAATAATAACCAGCATTGTGTATCTAAAATAAAGAAGGCTTTCTTATATACTTTGTTCAAGATGTCAGCTATGTGACTCACGCCTATAATCCTAGCACTCTGGGAGGTTGAGGCAGGCAGATTGCTTGAGCTCACAAGTTCAAGACCAGCCTGAGCAAGAATGAGACCCCCCCATCTCTAAAAATTAGCTGGGCATTGTGGTAGATGCCCGTAGTCCCAGCTACCAGGGAGGCTAAGGCAAGAGGATTGCTTGAGCCCATGAGTTTGAGGTTGCTGTAAACCATGACACCATGGCACTCTACCAATGGTGACAGAGTGAGACTCTTTCTCAAAAAAAAAAAAAAAAAGGAAGTGTCAGGTACAACAACTTGTCTGATATAAAGTTTGACAGTGTGCATCAAAAAAACCTTAAAATGGTCATATATTTGACTTTAATAATCAAAAATTTCAAAATTCTTAATAGTATGAAAAACTGTGACATAATGGTAAGTGAAAAACTATACCCCTAAGGCGTGATGTATTATATTTTCACTACTTATAAAAAACTTAACATAAATATATAAATACATGCATTTCTCTTTTCTTTATAAACTTACTATAAATACATACATTTCCCCCTTTTATTCATCTAGTTTCAGATTTATTAAGCACCTGTCTAAATGTAGAAAAGCATGATAAGGGGTGACAAAAAAGATGACTGTTGACTCCTTTATTCTGTGTGACTTTTTCAGTCTAACTCAGCATCTATAATGGAATTTCTTTTTAAATAGCCACTTGGAATCATTGGCTTTCACCTGACTTATAATTCAAAAAGTTAATTAAAACACCCTGAATATTCCCACATACTTTGAAGTCACATCACCAACTACATCATCTCTACCTCAATTCTGTCTTTATGGATTTATTCTTTAAAATTTTACTTTTGCTATAATCTTCTGAGAGTGCCACGAAAAATAAAAGAGATCAAATTTTACTTTTGTACCTGTTACATTCCATCTTCTTTGGGGTCGTTACTCCTTCCTGTTGGATCTGGCTTCTGTTACTCATTCCTTTCCACTTCAAGGCTTGGGCACATGTAGAATCCCAACTTCGTCACTCTCATCCCAGGTACTTGTACACACATTGCACGGGGCAGGGCACTGGCAGGTCCACTTCTAGTACCCAGCTCCTTTTTTTTTTTTTGTATTTTTTGGCCAGGGCTGGGTTTGAACCTGCTACCTCTGGCATATGGGGCTGGCACCCTACCCTTTTGAGCCACAGGTACCACCCGATCTCAGGCTCTTCTGATGGGGTTCCTGGGCAGCAGGACACAGAGGCAGCATTCAGGAACATGGACGTGTTTCATGGAAGAGCCAAAGTGAGAGTATTAAGAAACTGAGGAGGGGATTTGTGAAACTGCAGAGGAGTACAGAAAGGAAGAGGGAATACAGCACAGAATGAGTTGTCTTTAGGTCCCAAGGCTTTTCTCAGGGGCTTGGCATGTGTGGTCTAAGTGCTATAACTGAATGCACACGTTGCACCCTGCCATTGTTGGTGGTGTTAGAGTTGCCAGACCCTGTGCCAATGTGTGTATCTACCTCACTTAATCCACACACCACAGCCGTGAAACACAGACACTGCTGGGTCACTTAATGACCAGGATAAATGACCACTGATAAATGCTGGAGCTACAATTCGAACTCCAAAAGCTTGAGCTAGTAAGTTTCACCACTCAAACCCATTGAGGTTATGATATATTATATCCACCTTTTAGCCTCTGTGTTATTTATTTTATTTTCTATAATGGAAGGATTAAATCAAATTGGCCCAATGCTGACTGTAATGAGATATCTTTTATGACTACAGGAAAAAATGTTACAGCCATACATTTAAGCTTAATACATTTTCCTTTTTTTCCCTCTAGAAAGAAGACATTATCAAACTTATTATTGAAATATGTGGTAAGATTTAACTATCAAGAAAAAAAGTATCACTTTAAAGTAATAACCCAACTCTCCACTGTGTCCGTGGGGTAACCCATTCACTGGAAAATGAATATTGGATAGCTAGTGGGCAAGTTCGAAGCTCATTTGAAGTCAATGGGAAACTGAAAGACAGCAAGAGAGGCTGTGGGAGTCCTGACTTAAGAAAGGAAAATCCTCTTGCCAGGCTGGTTAAGGCATGCGAAGGTGTGGGCTGAGAAGGTGGGGCCAAGACTGCAAGTAGCCAGGCCCTTCCTAAGCGCAGTGCTCATTTGTGTTCAGTGACATTTACCTGAGCTCAGGAAGGAAAATGCAACAAAGGAAATAGGACTGCAAGAGCCCTGTGGGTATTTGAGTACAGCCTTCCTGGGGATTATAATGTCTTTGTTGTTCCTGACACGAAAAAGTCCTTCTCAACTGAGTTTTAAGTTGCACTTAATTCCAGAAGCAGGAGGTCAGAGCCGGGAGTTCATCTTATTTTCTAACTGCTAAATGTTTCCAAGGCAGAATACTTTAGACTTAAAATTGTTACCAGAAAAAGGAAGTAAAGAAAAGAGATTAACCAAAAGTCTAGAGATAATTGGAATAATGATGAGACAGTCTTCTGTGTTTTATGTGAACAGAGGCAGGAATATCATTGTCCTTCCAGAAAGAGAATTCTAGACCTAGCTTGTGGACCTAAAAGCTTCTGGACCAAAGAAACAGCCTAGGAACATCTACTGTGATAGACCTGTTTAGAGTTGGCTTGTGGGTTCTAAAGTCCCTGCAAAAATAACACCAGGTTTCCCAATGGTTTTCTGTGGTAGGGTTGTTGGGCAACATGAAGATAGGAAAGAAATGAAGCCCTGATAACTTTTATTCCCTGGTGACTCTGGCCACTGCTTTAAATGGTTGTTTATTGACCCAAATAAAAGTTTTTTATTGACATGTGTTCTCTGGGATCACGCCATCAAAAGATTTCATAGTATCGAATGTACTGCTAGCCTCCTTAATAAATGGAATGCCATACTTGTCATTCTTGGTGACTTGGGACATAAACTAGAAAAGTTAAGGGTAGCTATTTTTGTGTAGTGTAAGGCCTAATCCTCTCCTCACGATTAACATTTTTTTAACCATTGCTTCACTCACTGGCCTTACCAGTGAGAAAAATCTTTATTTTCATATAAAGATATAGTTGAAGATATTTCAATCAGCTTTAAGATTCAGATAAAGAGTAAATTTAAGGCAGAAGTTATGTTAAGTTGTCCTGGGGAGAAGGAAAGGAATATAATTGGGAAGGCATACACAGGGAGTCAGAACTCTTAAAAATATCTGATTTTTAAATCTGAGAAATGGGCACATATGTGCTTATTATTTTACCCACTACAGAGTTTGTTTTTCTCCCAATACATTATTTTTTTTTAAAGTTAAGTATGGAATCCAGAAAGGAGAGAGTTGTCAGCTGTCTTCACAATCACAGAAAAGGAAGATGATAATTCAGGTCTCAGGTTCATTCTTGCCCTTCTCTCCCTTAGATTTTCTATTCCTGCAATATTTCCATCTGAACATTTATCTTTTAGGTTGTGGGCCCAAATGCAGAGAGACTCCACTAGAACTGGTGTTTGTGATCGACAGCTCAGAAAGTGTGGGGCCAGCAAACTTCCAAATCATCAAAAATTTTGTGAAGACTCTGGCTGACCGGGTTGCTCTGGACCTCGCCACGGCCCGCATAGGCATAATCAACTACAGCCATAAGGTGGACACAGTGGCCAGTTTGAAACAGTTCTCCAGCAAAGATGACTTCAAGCTGGCTGTAGACAACATGCAGTATCTGGGAGAAGGCACCTACACGGCCATCGCTCTCCAGGCAGCCAATGACATGTTCAAGGATGCCAGGCCAGGAGTGAAGAAAGTGGCCTTTGTCATCACTGATGGGCAGACTGATTCCCAAGATAAAAAGAAATTGACGGACGTGGTGAAGAATGCCAGTGATGCCAATGTGGAGATATTTGTGATTGGGGTGGTAAAGAAAAATGACCCCAACTTTGATATATTCCGCAAAGAAATGGATCTCATTGCTTCTGACCCAGATCATGTTTATCAATTTGATGACTTCTCTGCCTTGCATGGTAAGGAAGGCTATCTGCCTTTGGGGAAGGGAATTTACATTGTTCTTCCATGTACCACATTGCCAGATTATGGATTATACTGACCAAACAGGGTAACCAGGATGTTAGTAAGCCTATGTCAACATTAAACTGTAACACATAAACTCCAGAAGGTAAAATGTTTAGTATTATCTGGTTGGGCGGGTATAGTCCCTGGTCTTTATTCATGTGGGATAAGTGCTGAGTTGGCCTTGGAGTTGTTTAACTGGGTTCCAAGGTGAATAAACAGAATTGAAAAGAAAGAATGGGACTTGGGCACATTGCTAAGATTGGTTAATGTTCAGAAAGTTGCCTAACTAGGGGATTGAGCAAGCTAGCAGCAAGGCAGAAAACAGACTTGATATGAATTAAGAAGTGCGTGTCGAATGAAAAAAGGTTATGATAATCTAGAGAGACTAGGAAGGTGGGTAACCAGGATTGTTTAGAAGGCATGCTCTATTGTCTGCTTTTATGAAAACAGATAATGGTGGTAAAGAGGTTGATGTCAGGAATTTATCATAAAGAATAACCTTTTGGATATTTGTCCTATGGTCATTGCTCATCTGATGGGCTTCCCTATGCTAAGTTTACCCTTTTACATTACCCTGATGTTTACTAATAAGGCATCTAAGACACTGGCTCATCTATGATTAAATTATAGTCACTATCACTTTACAGTGAAATTACATTCCAATTATTTGGAAACAGATGACTCATTCTGGCAGGGCCTGTACCTGGCACGCTGTGGAGTCAGTGAAAGTTATGCTTCAGTTTGGCTCTAAGCTTCCTCCTCCATCCACCTGGGAGTGGGGCATGACCCTCAGTGCCTCATGCCCTGACAGCTCTGGACTAGCATGGCTGACCCTATAGATATCATCCCATGTTCAAAAGTGTTCCCTTGTCTATTTCTCTCCCTCTCCAGAGTTATCTAACCTGGGGTTCGATTTTCCTCAGCACCCTTCTGGGTGACTGATGGGTTGATCTGACATATTTATTCAATCTCATTGGGCTGTGAATGTGTTATAGGGCCAGAGACATTTCAGAGACAACTTATATTTTTATCATTAAAGAGCTTTAGGAGGAGTTAATAATTTATTATAGCCAGTGAAGAATATATTTTTGTTTTGGCTGGCCTTTTGCTATACCTAAAACCTGAGATAATAGCCTATTCAACTTCTTATGGGTAAGGCTAGCCTTTTATGTAGAATAATTCACAGTAAATAGATCCTTTAGATAAACAAAGATTTAAATCATTCTGTTGCCTCTTTGTGGTATTGTGTAATATTAATTAAACAAAATTAGTTTATATACAGATGACATAAAAATACTGTCTGTGTTAGTTCACTTAGTAGTTGTTCTCAAGCAATAGGAAATAGCTTATTTTCAGGAGGGCAGATCTCTTTACATGGGTTTTAAGTAATATTTAATTGCATCTACCAACTCCCTTTTCTACTTCTCTTTCAAAAGACACCCTGCAGAAAAAATTGTTTAAAAAAATTTGTGAGGATTTTGATTTCTATGTCCATCAAATTTTTGGTTCGCCATCACGTCAACCTGGACTTGGGGTATCAGAGGAAGAACTTGGTGAATCTACTCCAGAGCCTCAAAAAGAAACTTCTGAGTCAGTGAGTAACCATCTTTCTTACTTTGGGAGCTTAAAATGGTCTATTCTGTCTGTTTCATAGCCAAGATAATTTTACCCTATACTATCACAAATCAGCTGGGGTTGGTGTATTTTCAAGTTCTTGGCTCTAAATGTTAGTAACTTGACTCTAGATTTCTAGTTCTGAAATAGCTTTGGGCACATAAATATGAATATGACATCTTTAAAAATTCATTATTGTTTAAGTAATTATTTATTTAGTGTTGCAAAATAATATTTTTATATTCTACCTCACTCACCACCAAAGTAACTGTGTACTTGGAACAAATTAACACTACAGGATGTGAACTCACCCACTTGCCATGCCTTGTAGATTCTTTTATACCCAACTACGGCGCTCCCTCCTCCACCTGTGTATCCATTCCCCCCTTTCTACCCTCTCAAGTTTTTTCAAAGTATGCACATGACCCCTGACCTATGTCCCATACTAAGCCAGTAATTGTCAACCTTTTTATATCATGGCACACTTGAACCTATAGTTAAACTCCCTCAGCACACTTAAATTATGTCTAAAAAAAAAAGTATTCTTCTTAGCAAAGCATCACAAGAATGGAGAAGCAAGAATCTAATGTACTCAATTCTGATATGAGGATAATTGATGACCTAGGACATGGTGGGAGGTGGGGACATGGAGGAGTGGAGAGAGGGAAGGAGGGAAGGGAGGGGTGAGTTATGGTGTGTGACACACCTGTTGGAGGCAGGACACAATTATAGAGGGACTTACCTAATAAATGTAAGCAGTGTAACCTGGTTCTTAGTACCCTCAGAGATTCACCAACAATAAAAAAAAAAAAAAAAGAACAACAACAAAAAACAGAGCAAAAAAAAAAAAGAATAGATTTACTGTACTTTGAACTTCTTTTGAAAATAATTTAATTAATGATCTCTAAAAATTGACACGGGCACACCTAAGATCCTCTCATGGCACAGCAGGATGCTGCAGCACACTGTTGAAAACAGAGTTAAGTGCTTCCCCTGCAGGTCTCCTTACCAAGGCGAGGCACTACCTCACCCACCAACCTGGCACCCGGCAAGAAACTGGGGCTGAGCCCACAGCCCTACTCTTGCTTTATGTTTCACACTCATTGTTACTGTATTCTTTCATGTGTTCTTTTTTTTTGCGTGTGGTTTTTGGCTGGGGCTGGGTTTGAACCCACCACCTCCAGCATATGGGGCCCGTGCCCTACTCCTTTGAGCCACAGGTGCCGCTGTTTCATGTGTTTTTAACATTTCTCCTTTGCCCCATCATCCCCTTTATTCACTCATACCTTTAGTTTTGCTAGTGATATAAAAACTAAGTTGATTTCCTAAAGTCAGACCTAATATTTATAAGTGGTCTTGACTAAGTCACATTTATAAATGTGGTTATATGATCAATACTATCATTTACTTGTTTATAAAATTGAAACTCCTATTGTAATGTTTAAAAAAATTCAAATTCTTAGTAAAACCCTGCATAACAACTAATTATTAGTATCGCTACATGAAGGTGGTGTAAGCATTATACATTGGTAATTGCATACATAATATAATTGATAAGCATATTATATTGCTAATAATAGTCTTGTTACCCTTAGAAGATAAGGTGCTTCTGTCCTAAGGAGGAGAAAGAAAAAACAAGAACAACAAAATACATTACAAACTGATCAGGAAGAAATCCTCCAGACCTGGAAGTCAGGGAACCGGGCTGATAGTCTCAATGCTGATGCCAAAATTTTATTCACTTGGCTTCCCAATCTGTATTTTTTCTAGTTTATTATTTCTGAAATTGGGATACAGCTATTTAATGTGTGTGATCTTTTTAAAAGACTTTTAAAGCTTATAGTGTATCTCACAATGAATGACATCTTAGAAAGAAATCTGATAGCTGCCTTACATTGGGTGAATTGCTTATTTTCTACAGGTTTCAGTTTTCCCATCTGTAAAAAAGGGGATTATTACTAGAGTGTTCCTCCTGTTCTAAAAGCTTATAATTACGGTGGTCAGAAACATTTCAGGGGCAGTGCCAGAATGCAGGGCCTTATACTGTACTAATGTAGGAGCGGGCTTAAACAGAATAAAATCTCACACATTACCCTCTATGAAAGCCCCAGACAATCTGAGGAGGCGCAGCCCAAGTTTGAGGTCTCTCTTGAAGGCCCTTAGCAACCATAAAATGCAGATAAATGGCCTTCTATTTAAGTACCTTAAGTGCTAAGAGACCTGGAGAGAAGTGTTATCACCTGGGAAGAATCAATTGCGAAGAGCCCCTGAGAAGTCAGACATCTAGAGGTGCTGCTGGGGAGCCAGCAGACTGTAGCTATATCCACACAGCCAAATGATCCACACTGCTGGGAAAATGCTAAGTCCGAACATAAGGGCCAAATGCAAATGATTGCTGGCATTCATCCAGAGCAGACATGAGCTCAGATTTGAAGAGCTTGTCTGGAATATAAGCGAGATTCTGGGTGATGAATTACAAGGAAAATATTTGGAAATCAGAAACCAAAAACATTTAGGAATGTGAGGCACCTGGTCAGTTACTGTCAGCTCAGGCACTCGAGATGACGTGTTGAGTCTGTTTCCCTTCCTGGTAAAGACTAGCCCAAAGGCTGTAAGAGAGTGAGGTTAACACATCTGCTTGACCAGCTGCACTCAGCAGCCCTGGACTGGGCGTGAGCCCCTCACGTGCTTGAAGACTCCCCTTTAATGCCTTGTACTATGATGAGCCCCTGCTGGGAGCTGGAACCAGCTCTGTGCTTCCGGGCAGGCCAGTGTGGGAGGAGGAGAAATGGGCAGAGCTCATTATTTTTAGGTTTAAGATTTACAAAAGAGAACAGGAATACAACCAACACTTGGGTGCTCACCACCTGGAAGTAACCAGAGTTTCCATTTGTTCACTCACTCTTGCTTCAGGTAAATTCCTAGCTTAGTCCCTCCAGAGCTTTTTCCTCCTCTCTCCAGTGGCAACCACTGTCGTGAATTTGGTATTTATTATGCCATTTAAGTTTGTGTTGCTTAAGTGTCACTTTCAGAGTTGGAAGGGATGTTAGGGTTTCTTTTTCTTTATTTTAAAAATGATAACATTATAGCCTAGAGGAGCTGAATAATCCAAAGTTGTCCCTCTCTTTCCCTCTTTCAAATCCTTCTTAAGTCCAACCTAAAGATGAGTGTAATGGATAGACTCTAATCCATTCATTTATTCAGTGACTAGGGTTTACTTGCTCTATGGTGCAGAGATAGAAAAAGAAGAGAAAGAAGGAAAGAAAAAGAATGAACAAAAGATATGACATGGGCTTAATTTCTCTAATCAAGGGAGTGATATTTATACATGTAGAACAGGAAATGATAAAAAAAAAATAAAGGAAGGGAGGAAAATTATCTTTTCCCACTCTCTACCTTAAGTTCTTTGGCTGGGGCTCTGTAAGTCACACTGACAAAAGAAAGATTAACAAGAGAAAAACTAAGAGAAGTTTGTTAACATGTACAGTGTGCAAACACAGAAGATCGCTCAGCGATGAGTTACTCAAAGGGGTGGCTAGAACTTGGATATGTAGCATCTTAGCAAAAGAATGATACATTCTAGAGAAATGACAAACAAAGAAAATGAACCTTGGGTTTCTAAGGTGGAAAATCATGGGAAAGCAAAATATGGGGGGAATAATAGAAGGTGAGAATGAGCTAGGTAGAATCATCTGGTGCATCTCTGGTCCAAGAGTATAAACTGTCTTCTGTAATTAACTCAGCCCTTTCTGGCAGAGAGAAGAGTGAGCACAGTTTTATAAGTGTATATCTAGCTTTTAGTTAAATGGGGAGGGCACAGAACTGCTTCTTTATTATCTTCAGCTCAAAATAATCAATATGCCAATATGGCATATGTGGGGCTGGCATATTTTGCTGCTCTTCAACAGGACAGGACTATAGTTTGCATTCTATATCATCAGGGCCAAGTATGGAAGAGTCAGATGGTGCTGACTGGGTTATTGGAGAAGACTTTGCAGGTGGAGACTAACTTTCCCTGGGAGAGCCCGAGGCAGACTAAAGAGGAGGAAGGAATGAAAGGTTGAGGCCAAATATTCTGGAAGTAGTGGAAGGCAAGGTGATAAATGTGAGCAGAGCTATGTGGATCAGCTAAAGACTATTTCACATCTCAAATTGGTGATTTTTCTCTTCTTTCAATCACCATATCTAGTAAATGTGATCATTTAGGAAAAGATACTCCTAGTGAGTGTGAAAATAGATAAATATTTTTGGAGAGGATCTTTCTCTCAAAAGCCTTAAATGTGTGTGTTCTTTGACTCAGCAATTAGCCACGAAGTTTCTAACAGGAAAAAAAGGACATTAAAAAAGACCACTGTATTATGGTATTCTAAATTTAAAATAGTGTTATAGAGTCACAGTGAACTCTATGGGATGATCATAACACAGTAGATAAAAAGAAATAAACAGCCTGCAGCATAGAAAATCAAACATAGTATTTGTTGTTTTTTTAAAAAAGTACATGCACATATAAGAAAGACTGGAGAAAAACACCTGAATATCAACAAGGATTATCTCTGGCAGGTGAAATTACTTCTGATTTCTATTTTCTTATTCTTCTTCTTCTTTTTTTTTGTGTGTGGTTTTTGGCCAGGGCTGGGTTTGAACCCACCACCTCCAGCATATCAGGCCAGCACCTTACTCCTTTGAGCTACAGGCAGCACCCTATTTTCTTCTTTTTGATGTCTATATTTTCTAAAAGTCCCTTCAATGTATAGTCTTGCTTTTGTAATAAAGAAGCAAATTATACAAATTTCAAGCCATCATAATTATTCATTTGTTTAATCTAAAATCTCCTTGATCTGGATTGATGCTATCAAAAATGTTAATGTTGCTTGTTCTGGATCCTGTGGTGTAATGTTACAGTAGTCAAAAGTTTTCAGATGATCATGTGATTGAGAAAGTAAACACATATTCCTACACTTACAAGAGGTAAAGAATAACTTAGGAGACCTTAGGACTTGAACGAAATAAAGATCTAAAGGTAGGGTTAATTCCTTTAAGAGCAGTGGTTCTCAACCTTCCTAATGCTGCAACCCTTTAATACAGTTCCTGTGGGTCGCAACCCACAGGTTGAGGACCACTGTTTAAGAGAATCATGCTGCCAGCCCACTTCATCAATGGAGCATTCTCACCTTATAGACAGTATATGTGGACTAATGACAATTAACTTTTATGTATGATAAATTACTCCTTAAGCTCCTCTTTTACTTCTTGCTTAAAATGAAGTATACACCAAAAGAAAAACAAAAAAAAAATAAAAAACCAACAACAGTATTTTTTCCCCCAAGGGATTTTTCTAGATTTTCCAATTAGCTTACTGGTAACTTTTGGGTAATTCCTTAATCATTTGGAGCTTTTTATTCCCCCCAATAGAAAATGAGGGACTGAGAAAAATTTCCTCTAGCCTTGAAATTATTTAGTTCTATGATTGTAAAAAAAGTTCACATTTAAATTGCTATATGTACATCCAGGATCATTCTGTAAGAAAGAAAAACCTAAAGTGATCCATAGTTTTCCCTGGATTTCTACTCAAATTGTGTTTAGGAAAAGTCAAAAGTTACTGCTGTATTTGAATCGAGTGCTCAAAAACAATCCTAATGGAAGTATTTGCTCTGAATCACCTGGTTGTATTTAGTCACTGTAAAAATACACGTCCATGAGTAATAGATGAATGAACCCCTCCGTCAGCAGGTGTGTGTGTGTGTACAAAGTCAAAAGCAGTCAGCTCAGATGACAGAGGGCAGCTAATGGGGACTGTTAGTTCTGGCCACAGTAGCCCAGCAACCCTGGATTTAAAAAAAAGCATTAAAAACTATTATCACAGAGTTACCAATTTAAATAAATAACCAAAAGCAAACAAGAGAGGGACTAGCAAGAATAAACAAGCACACTGTGCCAGGATGGAGAAGCCAATGACTGACTCAACTTTATATGGTGGGATACAAAGAAAAAGAAGAAAGAATGTAATTATTCTCGTGAACGTTTTGCCAAGCTCCTGGCAATTACTGTCAAGGATAACCGACACAGCTCTTTAATGGGACCTTCCAGAGGGCTGGCCTGGCGCGTGACCCTGCATTGCCTGGGGCCCGAAACGGAAAGCCCTGGGAGCTGGGCACCGGACCACATTGGTAGAAAGGCGGTGACCGGAGACAGCAAAACTAGACTTGACAGTCTCAATAGAGTGATTGGATTTGTGGGAAGGAGGGCGGAGATTAAGCTCCTGAGATACTGGCCAATCAGCGTTTAAGATTGTCTGGGAGCGAAAGGGGAAAGGGGTGACAGGGTTCTCTCGTCACAGGCCGAGGGGTCCAGTGGGAGGAGCAGTTGCCCCGCGGCCTGGTGGTGCTTCCTGTTTCCGGTTCCCGGAGTGGGGTACAGCGAGGAGCTGAGGGACAGCTGGCCTCTGATTACGAGCTCTGGGACCGGGGTCTGCAGCTGGCCCATCGCTGGCCCCCTCTCCCAGCCCTAGACAGATACCCCCGGGGGATTCTGAGCTTTGGCTACTCCATTTGCCCCCCACTCGGAGCTTCCTCTCTTGGGACATAGAGCTACTTCTCTGAGGCTACTTCTCTCTTGAGTTTTCTCAACGTCAGGGCTGCTCTTCGAAAAGTGTAGGCTGCTGGAGAAAAGGATAAGGGCTCCTACATCAGAAATGAGCCAGCGGGAAGAGAGGAGGGATTCCATTGAAAAATGGAAAATGACCATGACTAGTCTTGAGTCTTGATGGAGAAGTGAGTGCTACAGAGCCCCAATGGTCAGCTGGAGGATTGGACTTCTAATGCTACTACTTCTGGCTGTGGCAGTGAAAGACTCCTGGCAGACAAAAGAAAAAACTTGTGACCTGGTAGGAGAAAAGGGTAAAGAGTCAGAGAAAGAGTTGGCTCTAGTGAAAAGGCTGCAACCACTGTTTAACAAAAGTTTTGAAAGCACTGTGGGCCAGGGCTCTGACGCATACATGTATATATTCAGGGTATGCCGGGAAGCTGGCAACCACACTTCTGGAGCAGGCCTGGTACAAATCAACAAAAGGAATGGGAAGGCGATGGTGGTTGGGAGACTCAACGAGACTCACATCTTCAATGGAAGTAATTGGATCATGCTGATCTATAACAGGGGTGATGTATATGACAAGCACTGTGGCAAGGAGCAGCGTCGTGCAGTGGTGATGATCTCCTGCAATCCACACACCCTAGCGGACAATTTTCATCCTGTGTCTGAGGAGCGAGGCAAAGTCCGCGATTGTTTCTACCTCTTTGAGATGGATAGCAGCCTGGCCTGTTCCCCACAGATCTCCCATCTCAGTGTGGGTTCTATCTTACTTGTCACGTTTGTATCTCTGGTAGCTGTCTATATCATTGGGCGGTTCCTGTTGGCAACTTGGTAGCAGATAGTTGTAACTTTGTGTACCTGCAGCCTATCCAGGTGTGAGGGATGACCAGCTGGGGGAGGAGTCAGAAGAAAGGGATGACCATTTATTACCAATGTGATTGCATTTTAAACGTCCAGCCTTTTCTTCTGTCCCCCAAACCAAAGCATACTCAGCCAGATTTCTCGAGCAGTCTGTACTCAGGCCTCTCACCTCTCCCTTACTATTGCTTTTGCTTTTCAGTTTGCTTTTGATTTGCACCCTTTTCTCACTAGTAGAACTCTGTTCCTTGGTTCCCTATTTTCTGTTTTTTTCTCCCTAGAGGTACAGTTATGAGACCGATATACTAGGGCCTATGAAAACAGAGGGTATTGCACTCTTGGTATCAGAAGGTATGAGTAAAATAGGTATAATGGGCAAAAGGGCACAGCAGGCTTCCTGGCCCTTTGTTTTGTGAACACATTTTCACAAGTTTTTGAGACACTGGATTTCTTTAATTAAAACAGAAAGGCAAAGAAGCATTATTTATACAGGTTGGATGCTTTCATGTTGTTACTCTGTACCCTACAGTAGTCTCCATGAGAATCTGGTAAATTTCTTGCTGTTTGGAATTACTTTGCAGTGATTACTTGGTTATAATCCGTGTACTCCCATTTGTTCTGAGCCTGAAAATGTTTTAGACTTGCTTCTCTCACCTCTGGGATTAAGAAAGGAAAAGTGTGAATTATCCCAACTACAGGATTACAAGATACTATCACATCACTTATTGGCATTGGGGAACTTAGAGCTGGACTTGGGGCCCTGCATTGTGGGCTTGTGGTTAACAGTCCACATACAGCCAAAATGCCTACTCTAGTTTATTAGAGAAGCTGAACTGACCTCCTTTGCTAATGGAGTTCTGGAAAAGAGAAGTCTGTTTACTTTGTGGTGATGGCATCTTCTTGATTTTTTCCCCTCCCATTTGTAGTAAAAGCTGGCAAAACTTTCTTATTCCCATTTCCTGCTACCAGCATTTCTGCACATATGTTGCACTTTCTTCGCAGGCATGTGGTTTTGGCTTTTTTTTTTTTATCTTCTGGAAAGGGACTGGAAGCAGATGTGGGACATCTAGAGTTTGGCTGTTCTCTGCTCTGGGTGTAGAATGCCGCTGCACCTGTCCCTTCTGCTGGCCCAGGGAAGTATCTTCTTGCCCACATTTCTGTGGAGAAAGGTTTTTAATCCTCTGATGCTTCCATCTTTCAGTTTAGGCTATGTGCCCAGAAACCTGGGCTGATCTTTCTGTAATAGTGAACCCCTGGGCCACTAAAGAGTAACATGGCTCCAGTGGACACAAAAGAGGGATGGAATTAATAGACAGAGGGCCTTTTATAAGCCGTTAGAGAAGAAAATGAAATTATTTCATCTTTGGACTTTACTATTAGAATGATTTTTCTTCTTTCTAAACAGGAAAAAATGTTATAAAAGCATCTTTTTTGTTATTTCTTGCATCCCTCCCCTAACACCCTGGTGTTTTAACGTGAAAAACAAAAGAACACCACTTTTTGTACAAAAACACTTAATGATTAACAAACAAACAAACAAACAAGAATAACTGACACGATCTTTTTCTGTGTCTAAAGCAGAGCACTTTTATTTCCTGTTTCATTACATATCATAAATTTAGATGAAACCTGAAAGACTTAGTCCAGAAGATTTGCTTTTGACATTGTAAGCCTTTCTTCCTTAGATACTAAACGTTTTTTAGGACTTAGAAGTTAAGCATTCTACAGCATTTAGCATTAGCTGGGATCTGGATAATAGAGAGGGCAGGGAAAAAGTGTTTTCTGTGGAGAGTTGGGTAGCAAAGATGATGAAAAGTAATTGCTGTTGTTTTCATTTCAGCTGTGTTAATTGTCTTTGGCCACCCCAATTTCCAGTCTCACAATTGATTGAGTCCATAGTAGATATTTTGGAATATACAGTAGAACCTCTGTAGTTAACCACTTCCCTACATTGACCACCTCAAGTTGACCTAATTTTCATAGACCGGACATGAACCACATGTACCCAATGGAAGTTCCTTATGTTGACAACTCTGTATGTTGGTGTTCAATTTACAGAGGTTCTGCTGTATTGTTAAATTCTCTAGTGCTAGAAATGGAGAGAAAAAGGCCATAAAAAATGTTAAAGAGGTTAGTGGTAATTTTCCTTGTTCATAGCAGTAACTAAGAAAAGAATGAAGATAAAAACTCCTCTCATTTTTCACTCCTTCTCTGGAAGGCCCAGCATAAAAGTATCTGTGCCTGGACATAGACTCTGTATGTGTGTGTGTGTATAAACACACATGCACCCACATGGAGTGGTGGAAAAATCTATTACTTAGATATTCAAGATGCATATGGGTTTATGTCTAGAACTTTAGTTTGAAATAGTTAATAGTAGAGAGTTGAGGAGACATAGAGTGCTGAACTTTTCCTTAAATGTTCCCAAAAGCAAACTAGCTTTTCTGACTTGATATTATCAGTAATTAAAAATGTGAATTTTTTGTGTAGCCCAGTATCCCTGGAGACCAGAATGGAAAGAATGAGCTTCCAGAGTTTACCTGGACTGACACTAGTCTATCTGCCACTACCTTATCTGAGGCTGCTGCTGCCGCCCTCAGCCCATGGCTCAGCACCCCCGAGAGTAGGACAGAGGATAAAGACACCAGAATTCCAGCCCCTACTGCAATTTTAGAGCAAGAAAATTTGATGTACAAAGGTAAGAGATATCTGCTAATCAGCTACTGTACCTACAATGTGAGGCACAGGAAGGATGCTTTCTAGAATCTCATCCAGAGGGAAATGTGACGCTAAACAGGGAGAACAGGAGATAATTTTCACTAGAGGGTATATATTGTATTTGAAATCGGAATGGCTATGAAATGAATTTGGTCTGTAAGAAATTTTAAAGCACTTGTAGTATTTATTATTACTTTAATTGAAATGCCTTTAGACAGGATTAAATTCTCCTGTTTGCTATGACTTCTACTGCTCCCTATTATCTTACCCTTGCCCTCACTGCATGTAGGCATTTGAATTTTTAACCCCTTGATTTTACAAGAAAGAAAAAAGCTAAAATCTGTATTCTGATTCCTCAACATATTATCTATAGAGTTAATATCTATAGAAAATTATACGTTACATACGTATTTTCTGCAGAACATGCTAGAGGGACAACACCCATGCCCCAAAGACGTCTAAGTTGGCTTGAAAACCAGTTACACACTAGACATGATTTAGTTTTTGTTTTTAAGAGCAGAGGTCGTGGAAATCTATGGCTCCTTTCCATTTGGTCTAAGGAGTCTACATAGGAGAGGTCGATTTAGATTTAAGTTTTGCAAAATTAATGGAGAGACTCCAAATCTGGTGAAATGTTTAAGGGAAATGGAAAGAGGGCCAGTTTTGCTACTGAGATCTAAAGCTTATGCTATGCAAACCACCTCACAGACTACAAGTCTCAGATAGCAATTACCTATTTGGTGCCCACAACCCCTGGGCTTTTGTCACCATGGAATCAGTTCCTCAGATAGGAAATGCTAATCCAGGCGCGACTGAGTACTACACAATAAAAGGGGCTTTAACAGATGGAAACCTCTGTAATAAAGGAAGCTCATTTAGTACAATGTGATCTTATTGTTAACACAGCTCTCCTTTGCTTTCTTGTTTGTTTAGTGCCCTGTAAGAGCTGCTCTGTGTCAGAGAATTGATATAAAGAGAACTGCTCAGTTAATTTTTTTTATAACTTAAAGGGTTCTCCTTCTTTTAGGAGGTACAATTACAGGTGGTTACAGAGGTGCTTTCTGTGAACAAACTGGGAGGGAAAACGTATAGAAGATGGAAATCATTTTCACTCCCAATATTAAATGTTCACATGATTGTAAATCAAATCTAAACTAAATGAAAAAATTCCTATCTTTCCCCTGTTAACTAATTCTCAAAAAGTATTAGCTAATGAAGTCTCACTTAGGCTTTCAGGAAAATATGTGTTTTTAATGGGGTTTCATGAAGATCAGGTGGCAGTAGAAATATTTTGGTCATTAGTGAACCCTTTTTTCGCTTACTTACAACGCTGTTTTCTTATTTGGTTTGTTAGTGGGCATGGAGAATCAATAGTTTATATTGTCTCAGAGAGTTTTTATTTTTCATCTCTTTCATATGAGAAAAACCATTAACAACACATTATCCTTTTCTTACTCTAGATCCCAGATGTTTAGAAGTCCTGAGGCTTGGAAACTGTAGTGAATATGTGGTTCGATGGTATTACGACAGACATGTCAACTCTTGTGCCCGCTTTTGGTTCAGTGGTTGTAACGGCTCAGGAAATAGATTCAAGAGTGAAAAGCAATGTCAAGAAATCTGTGTTCATGGATGATCAAGTAAATTAACTCATATATTTTGAATGTCTAGAAAGAACCTCTATAATTTCAACATATTCACCCAGTACAAATAAAGCACTGTCTTTGCATATATACTGAGCATTTCCAGTTTATAAATGTAATCCATTTCTCCCAACAACCCTAGGATATAGGTATTATTAACCACTTAAATAGTTGAGACTCTGGGAAGTTTAGCTGAGGAAGCTGAGACTGGGAAGTTTACTAAGTTAATTGTCACCTAACAAAAAATGCCAGAGTTGGGGATTTGGACTTTAGGCTATCCCAAGCCTTAGGACATGGGCTCTATCTTCTTCTTTTATTCTATGTTCTTAGGTCAAATCAAACCCCACCGTAAGACACACCCCCATTCCTTCAACCTCTTGTCCCTGCTTGTAGCAAAAGGTTGGTGGTAGGAAGGACTTTTGGTTTGGAAATTGGAAGTGATGGGAATATGTTTATGCATTAGTAGATTAGACTTAGATTTTTGCCTCACTTTCCTGAAAGTGATAGCAGAGAGAAAGCCGTCTGATTTAAGATTATTTGACTTAGTTGTATCACACCTGTCACTCCCCATTTCTCCAATGTGTTTGGTAATTTGGTGACAGAGCCTTCTGTTATATACTTAAGCTGTATAGTTTAGAAGAAGAACTTTTTATATGTAGTAGCCTTCTTTTAAAAAATATGAATGGGACTTTCAATATTATGGGGGTGAAATGGAGGAGACACTCAATGGCCAAGAAACTCTTGAAGACCACATTCACTCTTGAGCACGGTATCTTAAAGACAGGACTTGCACCAAAAAATGAGCCACCAAATTGAAATATGAGTAATAGAGAATTGGCTTTGTTGTTTGGTAATCGTTTTGCTGCGTCTAGTCTAGGAAGAACAATAGTTCTGAAGTGAGCTCTGACAGTATCTATTTCATTGCACAACACGCTTTATCCTCCTATCAGGTCTGTGACCCACATTCAAGTTCAAGAGTGCAAAGAGAGTACTCAAGGAAGGAGATGGAAAAATAGCCATCCCAGCAGAAATAATACTACAAGTTTTGTGTTTTAATTAAAATTTTATTATGTAATATTTGGTAGGTTAAAAAACATGGTAGGATGAACACCAGTGAACACATCACCCAGAGAATGAACCAAACGTCAGCATTTGTATTGACATTTGCTGTGTTGCGTTCAGAAGCTCAGCCTCCATGCCAGGACAACCCATCTTGAACTTTGTGTTTACTGTCAACTTGCTGTTGGTTTTTATATGTAAAACTATATACATCTCTTTATATCTCTAAACAATACATATGTAGTCTTGGCCATTTTAAAGCTTTATAAAAACGGGATTATGTTCTAGTTTTCTGCAACTTGCTATTTCCATTCATTTCTACGTTATAATTAGTCCACATGTTTTACTACATATAAATATATTTCTAAATAATGTATTATTTAGATTTTGTTGAACTTTAGAAAAGACGTATCATGATATATAATTTTCTGAAACTTGCTGGACTATTACAATTCATACATGTTCATTTCCTTTCACAACTATATATTTGTGTGAATATACCACACTATATTTAACCATTGCTTTGTTTATGATCAATTAAGTTGTTTTCTATTTCATTTCTTCACAGTTCCACCTGTGTTGCTATGAACGCTTTTATTCATGTCTCTGGGCACAAACACACCAGTTTTCCTTACCCACCAGTGAAATTACTGGGTTGCAGGGTATGTAAACTTTCAAAACTGGGATATCAAACCACTTTTTTTCTTGAAGTGTTCAATCCAATTTATTATAAATTTCAACCAAGTGTATATGAGTTGCCTGATACTCTCATCAACACTCACTGTTATCGGATTTCTTAAATTTGCTAATGTGGTATAAAATGGTATCTTGTTTTAATCTCCTTTCCTCTGGTGACATCTGATATATTTATTTACCATTTTGTGGTGCTACTTCAGTGAAATGCCTGTTTATAACTGAGAAAAGTTTTCTTTATTGGATTATTTGTCTTTTTCTTATTATTCTTCTTATTACGTCTTATTAAATTCTTGGAGTTCTGATTCATATATTCTGAACTATAATTCTTTGCTTATTAGCCACGCTGCTTATATCCTTGTAGCTTGTCTTTTTGCTTTTCTTTTTGTTTTAATGAACTCAATGTAAATGCAGTCCACTTCACCTCTTGTTTTCCTTTTGTGGATGGCACTTGTGTTTCTTGTTGATGCCACTCAGCCATCTTTCTTGGGAGAGAAACTTTCCCAGGACAAAAAGGACTCTGAGTGTTGGCCCCACTTCTCTAGATCTCTATCTTCATGTCTGGTGACTCCTTGGGATCCTATTATCTCTTTGGTGATTTCTAGGTGATTTATAAAAGAATTCATTTTATCTTTTTTAGTTGTCCTTGGCATGAAAGCAGATACGAGTTATGTATGCGCAAGTAGCCTTTACCATATTTGTAAATTATGGGATGGAGTGTTTAGGTTTTATTTCCTAGAAACCCAGCAGTACATTAAAAGTAAGTACTGTATGTTGGAAAGTGGAAGGATCCTTTAGAGTATCTAGGATGCTATTTTGACAGAAGTGGATGTACTTATATTCCTTTGTCAAGAGTTTTACATTTGCCCACCTAGAAAATTGATAGGCAAACATGTTGTAACATGGACTTGAGTATTATCTCTTTGTCTCTTCATCTTTCCTCCTCTGTGACGGACCAAATTCTAGTACTTTAAGGACATTTTGAAAGCCATCTTTCTTTGTGGCATCTCATCTCTGTCAATTGGGACACTAACTCCCAACATTGAGGCCTGAAAGCACCTGGCTTATGCCACCATTCTGTACACTGAATACAGGCTCAGCTGCTTTGCATGGGGTGGGGGGTGGCACACATACATTAATTTTCTTTTGCTGCTGTAACAAATGACCACAGCTTTGGTGGCTTAATGAACAAAAATGTATTGTCTTATAGTTCTGCAGGTCAGAAGTCTAAAGCCAGTCTCACTGGACTAAAGTTGAGGTGTCTTTAGGGCTGTGTTTCTTCTGAAGGGCCTCTGGGAGGGATTCGTTTCCTTGACCTTTCCAACATCTACAAGCTACCTATGTTCCTGGACTCATAGGCCCCCTATTTTTAAAGCCAGCAATAGCAGGTTGGGTCCTTCTCATGCTACCAACCTTCTTGTTCTCTATGGTGGGAAAAGGCTCTCTGTTTTTAAGGGCTCCTATGATTAGATTGGGCCCACCTGAATAATCTGGGATACTCTTCCCGTCTCAAGTTCCTTTACTTAATCACATCTACAAAGGGACTATTGCCATGTGAGGTAACATATCACAGGTTCCAGGAATTGAGAGTGGGAATTCTGGGGGCCCACAGCAGCCGTATCCCCTGCCTGCTCTCTGAAGTACTTAGGAGCAAAAATAGGCTTCATTTATCTCTTATGTCTCCGATTCCTTACCCATAGGAAGAAGTCAATATATTTTAAAAAATAAATTGAACTCATTTTGTAAAAGTCATGACAGAGATAATTAGCTACTGGTATAAGAGAAATAAAAAAATGATCAGAAAACAATCACACCAGTTTAAAAGGAGAGCAAGAGAAAAGTGAAATGTTAATCAGTGAAAACTATTACCCTCTACTCCACTTTGAGATTAGGACTCCCATCCCTGTCCCATCCCATCATGAGCAACACAAGGAAAAATTAGAGAGACTGTTGTCTGGCTAGATTAGGGACCAAGGAAGCTGAATTTGAACAATCTTGAGAATCAATTTTGAAAAAGAGAATGATGATTCATATTTTCATTTTAAGCTAGTCATTGGAGATGACAGAAGTTTATGACATTTTGGTTTTTTTAATCTCAACTGAAGAAAGGACAAAGTATGTGCACCATGTGCTAAAAACAAGAATATGTGTCTAAAGTCTTAATTTTAAACTAAGCATCAAGAAAGTTTTAGCATTTTATGAAGTGTTAAGATCAATGAATTTGAGATGTTCAGATATCTTAGGTGAAAATTTCTGTCATTTTTATTTAGTTGAAACCTCAGCTTTGCTAACTGTAAGAAATACGCTAATCAGGTGTTTGAGGTGTTTGATGAGCATGCTAAATTTATAAAATGACAGTTGTGCTTGGTGATTTTAGTCTTAATGTGTATCTAAAACACAACAAAAAGTAAATGAAAGAATGAGAGAAAAATGTTTGCAACACATATAACAGAATTCTTTCGTATTTCTAATAAACCAAGAAATCCCATAAATCAAAAAGAATAAAAAAGAAAAATAGGAAAATGACAGAGATTGGCAATTCAAGGAAGATGGCCAATAAAGATTTTCAAAGATGCTCAATTTCATTAATTGTCAGAGAAATAGACAGGTTGACTTGGATGAGGCCAGGGCGCGTCCGGGTTAATAAAGGGCCAGGGGTGCTGTTAAGCAACCTTGCCTAGAAATACCCAAGGGACGTCTGAATCACGCTCACATTTTAGAGAGAGTCTGATATTTGACTGGGAATGCTAGGTGTTTATTTATTTATGCCTTTTCCTCCTAGATCTATAATTCAAAGTCTTTAGTGAATAGCAATGCACAAATAGATTACTGCTGTTGAAACGTCCAAGATTTTTTTTCTCCTTATAGTAACTTTAAGTGAACTGTCACTAAAATAAGACATTTTAGAATAGCCCAGGAATATGTGTGCGATCATTAAAATAAGAACAGCCCCAAATCATATTTCACACATAAATGTATGACATTTTGGGTTTTAATTTTTAAAACATTGGACTGATTTGATTTTTAAAGCACTTGTTTCTTACCCTTTTGCATAAATGAGTGACCTTTGAGAAACTTCTTCATTTAAACTAATGCATTTGAAGTCACATCAGACTCCAAAAATTAGGAATTTTTAAATCCCATTTTAATCAAGTTGAGAAAATGTGGGCTCTCAGAATCACTAAGGATCCTCAGTCTCTCAGTCTTCTGGTCCCATGTTCCCTCTATTGCTTGTAACCTTTGGACAAATACCCTAAGTGACTGGGCATTCTTGGTGCTTCTGCAGGATATTATTTCTTCCCCGAAGCAGCCCATTCCTTAGATAACACTGATGCCCACTGCTGTAACTAAAGCTGGTGTCTCTGTGGCTTCTGGCTTCTGCCCCTAAATCCTTACTCTGATCGTGTGATGCCATTCATAACGAGTGTGCTATTATTTTAAGACAGCCAATACTATCTTCTCTCATTCTGACCCCTTCAGGAGCTTCTCTCATTCCCATTGTTCTTTGACCTCCCTTTGGTCTAATTCTGAGCATGCCCTCTGGCTTGTGAGGATGTTCTCTGTAAGGGGAGCGGGGCAGAGAAGCAAACCAGCTATCCCTTGCTCTAAATATATTCCTATGGGCTCCCTTTAAGCTGGTGCCACATCAACAGAAGACAGAATAACTTCTCCTCTCTCCTGGAAGCAAAACTAAACAGGGAAATTACATAGTAGGGAATTCTGAATAGTAAATTAGGATTTGTGGATTGCAAAAGCAGCAAAAACTTTCTCCTATTTCTCCCTGATTGGAGGCCTTGGTATTATTTTCATCATTCTTTGAATTTTCCCTTAAACGCCACACTCACAGTTTCTTGACATTATTTTTAAATGCTGGTGGAATTCTCCAGTTATTTCCTCCTTGGCATATTAGTTGGTGCTATGTTAAATTTATCATTTGGCCACTTTTACTCTCTTGCATCTTAATGAGGAGTGCTAAGGTTTGCTTGTATCTGTAACTTGGGATTTTTCTCAGACTGATTCTGCTATGAATAAATCATCACTCAGACTTGCTTTCAGCTATTAAAATAATAATAAAAAAAAGACAATCAGAACATGTCCCTGCTGGAACATAAAACAAAAGCCGCTTTTGGCTTTATGTAATCATCTCATCACTCATTTTCTAAGAAATAAATATTGGAATTAGTATAGACTTTCTCTGTTGTGTATTACCTGTTTTATTATTAGAAAAAATAGTGAAATTGACTAAAATTGCACTGTTTTAAATTTTGGAGTGTTACTTGAGCTTTTACCGTACTAAAGACTTGAGATCAAGTCTGTTAATTTTGCCTTGTCCCACTCTTCACTTTCCTGCAAACCAGCAATCCCTCAGTGTTCCATGTATCTGTGAATGGCTGTCACCCAGCCAGTGATGGCAGCTGGCCCCTGAGAAACATCCTAGACCTGTTCCTTGTCCTCCTTCCTCGTAGTCCATGGCTCAGTGGATCTGGTGCACCTGACTTCTCCCTGTTCCTCTCCACCCTGAATCTATTGGTCCCAGCTTCCAAGCTGGCCTCAAACGTATCCCTCACCTCCAACCTTTATCCACTTAGTGCTTTGGAGATACAGTACTTCTGACCCAATTATTTCCTCCTTAAGATGCTCTCCGTTATCTTCTGGATAAGGGGCACCCCTTTTAGCATAGTATTCGAGGTTCTTCAAGACCTTCCTGCCTCTTATATATCTTAAGTTTGTCTCTTTCTAGGTCTTTACACATGTTCCTCAATTCAGCTGTACTTAACTATTTGCTGCTTTTTGAGAGCACCATTCTTTCCTTCCTATGCCCTCCGGCTTGTGAGGATGTTCTCCATAAGGGGAGCGGGGCAGAGAAGCAAACCAGCGTGTCCCTTGCTCTAAATACATTCCTACGGGCTCCCTTTAAGCTGGCTGCCACATTAACAGAAGACAGAATAACTTCTCCTCTCTCTTGGAAGCAAAACTAAACAGGGAAATTAGATAATAATTCTTTTCTCCCTACTCCCCTCCTCTCCATTATTTACTTTCACACTTAGCATTATGAAATCTGTTCCTTGTCAATAGATAAAGAGAGGCCTTGGTCTAAGAGCTTCACAGCTGTTCCTTTTATTTAATCAGTTCATCTTTCCTGGACATTTAAGTGTTCTCAGTCCTTGGCTGTTAGGACAAAAGCTTCATTGAATATCCTTGCACACAGTAGTCTTTGGGTAGGAATATCTATGGACCATACTTACAAAGGGAAATTCTAAGGGCAAAGAGACACTTGTAATAGATATGCTAAATTACCCTCCTTAAAGGTGGTACCGGTTTACATCCCCCACTGCCCCAACTTAGCAGCATGCCTGCTTTTCCCCTTCTCACCATCATTAAGTGTTATCAGTTACTTTACTTTTGCCCATTAGTTAGTGAAAATGGATTCTCACTTTGCTTATAATCCATTTTTTATATTGTGGAATATTTGGTATATATAAAATACTATATGTACATTAATAGTGCTTACCGTAAACTAATCATACAGAAACCTGTGTTATCTACTACCCAGCTTAAAAAATAGATCATTACCACTGGAGCCACCTTTAAATTTGTCCCCAAATGAATAAAGCCAAAACCAACTTGAAAATAGGAGTAATGGTGATTCGAGATGCCCAAAGTTGTCGATAGGCATCCCCAGAGCTTTGTGTACCCGGCAAAGGGCTGTGTGGGTCCTGAGGTTACTGTGCCCAGGGATGCCCTATGTGGACCCATCCTATGGCACTCTAACATGCAGTTTAAAACTGCATAATCTGGGCCAGCCAATTCCGTGCTACCTCCAAATACCTGACTCTAACAGAGAAAAGTTCTACACTATCCTCAGCACTAGTGGCCCCCAGGGATGAAATGTCAGGTTTCAAATACCACCAGACACCTCACCCAACACAGGAGACGTGACCTCCTCCCTCAGGGCTCTGCTTCCCTTGCTGCTTCCCTTGCTGCCACGCAGTATGCCAGGGGTTAAAACTGGGTGCAGTTATGGAAGGTATTCCTTTGGGCTTATGCCCAGAACCCTGGGATACCGCAGTGCTCCTCCAAACCCCAGCTCTCTGATTCTGCAAGGATACGTACAGGGAAGCACTGCAAAGGAAAGAAAAGCCCTACTTTGTTTTCTATACTTGAGTCAAGTACCAGGGCTGTGCCCTCTGGCTAGCAGGGCTAGACATGTAGCATTTTTAGTCCTGAACTAGTTTAGCCAAATGGTGTCTAGCATATTCTTTAGTACCATGAGAAGGTACACAAAGACATTCATTTATTCATGCAATAGTTATTTACCACCTGCTGTGTTCTAGGCTCTGTCCCTGCATGTATGAAGCTTATTTTCTGGTGGGAGAAAGACAAAGAATCACATAAACGAAAGTAAAATTAAAATTAATCCGTGAAATACTATGATGTGGTCAGTGTTATGAAGAAAGAATCGTGCTAGTAGAGCACGTAGTAGAAAGAATAGAGCAAGAAAGAACAAGTCTTCAATGCTGAGGGAGGTGGCAATCGTTCATGGTTATTCTTTCCTTCTGTGTTCTTGCCACGTGCCCTGTACATAGAGTACACTTTCCCACGCATTTGACTTGGGGCTTGGCTACTGATTTGCTCTGGCTGATGCAACGTGCACAGGTATGAGGTATGCCACAACTGAGCAGAAGCTTTATATGTGCTTGCCTGCTTTGGCCATATGCCTCTTGCTCTGGATCTCCACCAAAAAAAAAAAAAAAAAAAAAATTGCATGCCCTCATCTTCAGTCCTGGAAAAAGAAGGCACACAAGCTGAACTGCACCCAGGCAAGCCTAGCTGAACCCAGCCCAGCCAGCTGAGCCCAGCAGAACTGGAGCCAACTGCAACCCACATGTCATGTGAGCAAGAAATAAATGTTATTGTAGGCCACTTAGATTTGGGGTTGTTTCTTACCACAGTAAAAGTTGACAAATACAAATTCCTACTCCCATGACTTGCCTTGGCTGTGACTGGGAGGCTGCAGCCCCTGGCTGACATCACAGACAACTAAGGCAGTAAGAGATGGATGGGTCTCCTCTCACGGAGGAAAAGCTCTGACATTTCCAGCGTCTTGGAAGGAAAAAGAGAGAGACGTGAACAACTTTGCTTCTAATCCAGCTGAAGTAACAGGGACCAGACTTACCCTCATGCCTGAAACAAATGCAAACAGGTAACAAAAGACAGTTGGAAAGACACTGTAAATCAAGTAAAAAAAAAAAAAAGATGATTCCTGAGAGATAGGAAAGAAAATGAAGTGGGCTCTATGATTGCCCATCTTCTGCTTTGAGAACCTCCAGGCCATGGTACAAAGAGGTAAAATCAGGGCAGAGCCTGGCAGACTCACTGGATTGAGGTGGAAGAAGACTCAGGTAGCTGGAATTCTGAGGACAGAGTATTATAAAGAAGAGAAGTTCAGAGAGGGAACTTGAGAGATCTGCAGGGGGTTCTTGAGTGTTAAGCTAAGTATTGAGAAGTGAAGGTACCCAAAGCTGGTAATACAACCAACTGAAACAAGGATTACAGGCTAATACTAGGCTAGAAGTAGTCCTTGTCACACCAGCCAGACTGGAAATTCTCAAGATTCATGAAGTATTATTTAAAATGAGTACATATTCTGGGCCATAAATGTCAATGAACTAAAAAGAACTCAAATCATACAAAGTATATTCTCTTGTCACAATGAAATTAAACTAAAAATCAATAACACGTTCAGAAAATTCTCAAATATTTCCAAACTGTGCAGAACACTTCTAAATCCAGGGGCGAAAAAAAAAATGAATCAAAGTATAAATTAAAACATGTTTTGAATCGAATGAACAGAAGTACACAACGTATCAAAATTTGAAGGATGCTGCTAAAGCAGTTCTTGGGGGGTTACTTATAGCACCAAAGTCTTCTATAAAAGAAGAAATGTCTCAAATCAATTAAACCTGAAAAAAGAGGAAAGGAAGTAATAAAGACCAGAGTAGAAACTAATAACATCAAAACCAGAAAATAATTGGGTATATACATATGTCAAAACTTTTCCAATGGTATACTTCAAATACATGGAGTTTAGTGTATGTCACTTATACCTCAATAAAGCTGTTAAGTGATTTTAAAGGGAGAGCGGGAGGAGGAGAGGGGAGTGGCAGGGAAACTTCAAGTCTGATTGTTATATTAGCTCTTAATCTTGAGGGGAGGAGCTGGGGGTTTAGGAAATAGATGGCGATCTGAACCTTATCCCTTAACACTACTTAACCCATAAAGAAGCTGGAATAGCTCCAAAAATAATTTCAAGCCCTGCTGAACCCCAGCTTTACTTCCATTGTCCCAATCTCAGTTGATGGCATTACCATGTTGCCAGTCTCCCCTGCTTGCCTTCAGTTCTCCCTTTCATGCTCTGTAAGTCACTGCTATCTTTAAGTGTTCTCCTTTTATTAGTTGTCATGCCAATTAATGCCCATAGAATCATCAGAAATAGTTTTGCTAAGATATGTATGATATAGACAGTCCCCAGGTTACTAACAAGATAGACTCTGTAGGTTTGTTCTGAAGATGAACTGTATGTAAGTTGGAACAGGTACATTTACCTATTACCTGTAACAGCCTCTGTTTTAAGTGTGAGTTGTACGTAGGTTGGATTTTGTAACTCAGGGACTGCCTGTGCACGTATTATTTTCAAAGTTGCACCCCCCTTTTTCTTTATCTGTGTGATGTGGGTCCACCTCCTTAGCAGGGTTTATCGTTCATTTCACACTCCAGCCTTCATCCTGTTTCATTGTTCCTTTCCCACTTCATGCTCCAGCTCCAGCCATTCTGCTTAATCCCAAATATACTATGTTGGGCTTGTTTTTGGTGTTTTTTGTCTGGGTCTTCGTAGCTGGGGTTTCTTCTACCTTGTCTCCACATGGCAGTCTCCTACATATTCCATAAGATTTAAAATATACCTTTGAGGAAGTCTTCCCCATCTTTCCAGAAAAAATGGCTGCCTTTTTTTGGACCCTAAATAGTTTTGCCCTAGTAGCATTTACCAATGGCACAGATAAGATGCTCACTGTAACGTGGGGTCGTGAATTTGGGCTCCTGCAGTGGTTTTGGCTGGGAGAAGTTACTGAAAAGCTGGTGCCCACAGAAGCAGCAGGAAGAGAGAGTGACTGGGTAGATTGGAGGTTGCAGTATCCCCCTGTCTCTGAGCCACATAAAAACTATGAACATTTTTAGAAATATAAAAATAAAATATGAAAAACAGCCATTTTCCTTAGACATGAAAGAGCTCTGTCTAGATATTGAGAAGCTTGCAAATATTAATCCCACCCTCCTGGGAAATAATTTGCTTGGTGATAAAGGGAGCTATGTCCTCCAAAAGAGTCTCTAATGAGGTATTTGAAATGGAGGTGCATGCACCAGGGACAAGAAGGAATTCAGTCATTTCCTTACACAGGCTGGTGTAGCCAAAGACAAATCACAAGTTCATGTGCATTCTTTTTTGTTAGCAGGAACATTGTGATTCATTTTAATCAAGAGCCATCACTAGGTGAGAAAAGTAACCTGGTATTAAGAAGTAAAAGTTAGGTTTCTTAATTAATCTCTGCTAAAATGCTTACAGCTGATTTATCTGGTTTATTTAATAAAGAAAAACAATTTTAAATGTCTTAAGATAACAAAGTTTTAAAACTTGACCCTATAGGTAACATTTCTACTTCTAGTATGAAAAGATTCTGGCAAATAATTTTTAAGTGGAATGTTGGCACAAAGAGGTGGAAAGTTTTTTTTTTCCTTGATATATTTGTTATCTGCTTTTTCCCAGAACTGTTAGTTTTAAATTAACAGAATCTCTCTCCTAAACCCCTTTCCCAGTGCAAATAATGACTCCTTCAGGTCATTTTTGTTTTACATAAAACTTAAATGAGCTTCCAAAATAAATAGACTTTCTTTTATTTTGAGAAAAGCCTCTCGAATTGATTACTACAGGAAGTTGAATGGTATCGTTTTATTTCCTGAACCATCAATTATAAAATGGACATGAAACCTGTTAAAGGGCTTGAGTAGTTTTTCTGTATATTTTCTTTATTGTCTACTTCCACAATGGGAAATATTTATTTTCTTTCCAATTCAAACAACATTATATAGCCTATAATACAGACAGTTTTTTATCCACTGGTTTCTCTTTATTTTAAAAAGAATGTGTCTCTTTTTTTGGAATGGGTCTTTAGTAAATGTGGGTTCTTATTAGTAAAAAAATTGGACATATTTAAAATTAGAGACTTCGGTTTCTGGTGATATTCAGGGCTACTTTATTCAGGCAAATCCTTATGCTGAAAACAACTAATTTCACAACGAAAGTGGAATATATTTCTTAAAAAAACCTTTTAAATCTCAAACATTTTTTTCTTAAAACGAATGAGATATTAAAGAGTTGCAAGGCTAAAATCTGAAGAAAAATGGGAAATAAAAGAGATTAGTTGCATACTAGAGCTGGTTTTGCCACTGTACACTTGTTATTTTAGAATGTCTAAACTTTGACTTTAGTAGCTTCTGAATATGAAAGGAATAAAATGTAAAGTGCACGTTAGAGGATCACATGAAATGGGGAACTTAATAGGAGACACTCCTACCAAAGGGATAATGACCACAAAGGGACATACAAGAGCATTTGGAGTGATTAAATAGTCTATATTTGAAAAAATAGAGATAATATTAAATTAGGTAGAAAAAATAACTTACAGGCCCAAGGAGGTAAAAAACTACAAATAGGATGATAGATGAAAAGAAAACACACAAAGCCAGATCATAGTCAAACTGCTGAAAGCCAAAGTTGAAGGAAACATCTTAGCAGCAGGGCAGCGCCTATGGCTCAAAGGAGTAGGGCGCTGGCCCCACATGCCAAAGGTGGTGGGTTCAAACTCAGCCCAGCCAAAAAAAAAAAAAACTGCAAAAAAAAAAATATTCGCAGCAACAACAACAAAAAACAGACACAATACACAGAGGTGACCTACAGTATCAGTAGGTACTGATCAAAGTATTTAACAACTGACTTTTCATCAAAAATAATGGAGGCCTGAAGATACTGTCACATTTTCAAAATGCTGAAAGAAATATCTGTCAACACAGAATTCCATATTTAGTGCAATTATCCTTTTAATATGAACTTAAAAGTGAGCCAAAAGAGGGAAGGAAATTTTTATTTTTCTCTTAATACAAACAATATCATATGACTTTTAATAGGTAGAGGACATTTTATTTTCTATATTCTCACATTTCAGGAAGAATATATACATTCTGTTACTCTTCTTAATGCATTTAAAGGACATATGATGGCTTAAAGCAAAAATTATTTCTCTGTAATTTTAACCCACAGAGACAAAATATTTAGGATAAAAATAACACAAAGAGTAGTAGATGAGGTAGATGAAACTATGTTATTGCAAATTTTCCTTATTTTGTCTGAAGTAATTCAACACTAACTGTAAGTAGATTGAGATAAGTTAAAAATGAATATTATAACTACTAGACCAACTACTAAAAAATAAGGCAAAGAAATATAACTAAATGCCAGTAAAGGATTACCACAGAATACTAAAAAATATTTGATCAACACAAAAGAAGGCACAAAAAGGAGAAAAAAATAATGAACAAAACCAAAATGAGACAAATGATGAGAAAATAAATAGTAAAATGACAACCATATATATAAACATATAAATAATCATTTTAAATATAAGCAAACCAACTGCTCTAATCATAAGGGAGAAAACGTCAGACTGGATAAAAAAATAAGACCCCACTACATGCTATACATAAGAAAGGCACTTTAAATATACAAAACAAATAGGAAGCATAACAAAGGTAGAATTGCTATATTTGTATACTTCATAATGTTCTATGCCTTATTTTATATGAATTTGTGAAAATTCATATAAAATTATACACTTAAAAATGGGTGCATTTTGTTGTGTCTGAATTACGTCTCAATGAAGTTGTTTTAAAAGTAACACACAGATAAGGGCAGATTACATGTCATGAAAGAGAGAAAACTGAAAGATCATCAGAAGCCATCCTCTAGCATACAACCAGGAAGAAAGAAGAGGAGATTAAAAATATGAAGAAAAAGCTAAGAGGCATGAAAGATAGAGTCAGAAATACGAGATTAACTGTAATCTTAGGTTGAGAAGACAAAAGGACATGAGGCAAAGAAAAAATGTTTTAAAGGTGATAACAGCTGGGAATTTTTTTTTTTTTTTTTGAGACAGAGCCTCAAGCTGTCCCCCTGGGTAGAGGTTCTGGGGCATCAGAGCTCACAGCAACCTCCAACTCCTGGGCTCAAGCTAGTCTCCTGCCTCAGCCTCCCAAGTAGCTGGGACCACAGGCGCCCGACCCACGTCTGGCTATTTTTAGGTTGCAGCCATCATTGTTTGGCGGGCCAGGCTGGATTCAAACCTTAGGTGTATGTGGCTGGTGCCTTAGCCACTTGAGCCACAGGTGCTGAGCTAACAGCTGAGAATTTTCTAGAATAAAATTCTGGAAATTTTCCAGAATAATAAAAGATATCAATTTAAAAGTTCAAGTTTTCCAGTAATCTTAAGAGACACAAGAAATTTGGCTGGGAGTTAAGAGGAAAAAGACAAAGTTAGCTGAAAGGGAACAAGAGGTATATTAGTTAGCTATTACTGTGTAACAGATAACACCAAACTCAAAACAACAAGCATTTGTTATTGCTCAAATGTCTGTGAGTGAGCCAGATGTTTATGCTGTTCTGGGCCTGGCTGGGCTCATGCATGCATCTGGAATCAGCTAAGAATGGACTGATGATCCAGTCCATCTGGAATCAGCCAAAAATGGACTAGGATGATCCTACTCACCATTTTGGGAGTTGATTTTTCACTGGGTGGGGAGATGACGGTGACTGGACCACCTTTCTCTCATCAGCCAACACGCTATTCACATGGTGATGGCAGGGCTCTAGGGGAGAGCAGGGATCTGTGGGATCTCTTGTGACCTATTCATGAACTGGCACATTATTCTGCCACATCCTACTAACTAAAGCAAGTCACAAAGTTAGCCAGAAGTCAGGGAGTAGACAAAGGGATTAAAGTCCACAAAGTCTGATTGCTAAGCACAATAGTAGGTGCAAAGAATTGGAGACATTTTGGGGGGAATTACTGTACCACATGAAATGAAGCCTGGTTTTTATATTTGTTTTGTTTTTAATGGAAAAGACTTGTTTATGTCTGAATGACATTGTAAGGAATTTGGAAAGGAATTGTATAGAGGAGAGGTTGCTATATGAGAGAGAAGACATGATGGAAAGGAAGAAGCTCCTGAGGTGAGGGAGAGTGTAGGATCTCCAGCACTAGTGGGGGAGTTGGCCAGACACTGCTTCTGTGCCGCACCTGGGAAGGAGGAGCAGGAGGTGAGGAACAGAGCCATGTGTTGGCCTGATGGCAGGAAGTTGAGAGAATTGTCCGATGGCTCCTTTTCACTGAAAAGGAGGCAAAATAAAGTATCAAGAGCAAGAGGAGAGGTGGAAAGTAATTTCTTTCTTTCCCCAGATATGGAAAGAAGCCTAACTAGGGAAATACTATAGAGTGCCCGGTTGAGATGTGAGCTACAACTTTAAAATCTCATCAGTTAGCATGCTGCTGTGATTTCCTCCAACCACCTGCAGGTGCTTAGGTGCCAGCATGGACAAGATGGGCAGTCATATTCATCTAAGGTTGGTATTTGCTAGGCCGGGGAACTGGAAGGACAGCAGTGCAAGGATGTAGGAAGAGAGTGGTGCACAGACACAGATGGCAGATCAGACCGAGTGGAAGCAGGTGTAGAAGGTGGTTGTGTTGGTGCGCTGGGCTTGCTGTGACAAATATTATAAACTGCATGGTGCAAACAACAGAGATGTGCTTTATCAGAACTCTGCAGGCTGGAAGGTCAGCAGGTCTAGCTTCTCCTGGGGCCTTCCCCTTGGCTGGCAGGTGACTGTCTTTTCACTGTGTCTTCACACTGTTTTTCTCTGTGCTTGTCTGTGTCCTAGTCTCCTCCACTTATAAGGACACCAGTTGTATTAGAGTAAGACCTACCTTTGTGACCTGATTCCCCCTAATGACCTCTTTAAAGGTTCTGTCTCCAAACTCAGTCATATTCTGAGGAACTAGGGTTTAGGACTTCAACATATAAACTTAGGAGTGACACTCAGCCCAAAACAGTGGTAATAATTGAGACATGAAGGGATTCACTGACAAGTAGCTTTGTTTAAGTTAAAAGAAAATCAATGTCATGGGGGTGGATAAAAGGCGATTAAAAGAACACGAGTTTGTGGTTAGAGAGTGTGATGCCTGAATTGCTTACTTCAGAGGAGCAGTTCTTCCTCATGTGATGACAAGGTTTAAGGTATGTCCAGTTTATGGGAACTGCAAGACTCTAAGACAATCAGTCCTTGAAGACCTTAGATTGGATGTGGGGACACAGAGGCCCTCCTTCCAGAAAGACTTAGGAAAGGTCAAACACTATGTATGGAAGACTCTGGTTCCTCTGGAAGGAGTCAGCTTCAGACCACTCTGCATGCGAGAACTCAGGGAAGAGCTTGGGCCTCATGGGCGGCAGGCTCTGTGGGGCATGGAGGTCCTGCAGGCCTGAGAGGAAAGTGAGCGGGCAGTGGAAAGCATTGAGGGTGGAGGGAAGGGGAGGTGTGAGGGCCTCATGCTCTGATCTTTGGGCTGCATCCAGATGGAACATTACTTCTTGCTTTACACTTTTGCTATCAGCACACAGCAGTAGAAGGCCATGCTAGACACTGAAATAGGAGGCAAATAAATGTTACCCTCGCCATTGCTAAATCACATATTCTGAACTCTTCTATAGGTTTACCTTTTTTGGTTCCTCATTACTATGGTTACCATGTTTTCCAGGCCAAAATCCTGAGACATGTAGGTTGGTGATAGGACAGAAGTAGAAACCAGGCTGGTCCTGGACCTTTGTTCTGATTAGTAATAATAATAATATCCATTGAGCAGATGTGTATTATATGCCAAATCCTACTCTAAACTTCTATTAACTTGTTAAATTGTCAGAGCAATCTGCCTTTTACACAGACTTTAGGTGTTCTAAATTGGACATTCACATCAGTGGTATATATTTCAAAAATCCTCATCTAGTGTGTGATTATCTGTCCAATCTCTTACCACTGCCTTTCATGATCCTAACTTTAGGGTCTTATTTATGTTATAGTCCCATTTATCAGGTTTTTTCCCTGTATTATTGTAGTTTTCCTCTTCTGTTTAAGAAATCTTCCCTTGTTCTGTTATTATCCTAAAGACATTATTGCTTTATATTTCATATTTAAGTCTTTAATCCACTTAAGATTGACTGAGGTATGATGTAAATATTAAGATTTTTTTTTATAGTTATCACGTTAGCTGAGTCCCATTTATTGATGTGACCATCCTTTCCCCATGGCACTGAGGTGTCACCTTTGTCTTAAATCAGGGAGCTGACATAGTGATGTGTTTCTGTGTTTTCTATTCTGTTCCATCACTTTATTTGTTGTTGTGAGGTTACCCATATTAATCTAATTTTACAGATGAGGAGATTCAGGCACAGGAAGGTTGAGTAACTTGCCCTCAGTCACATAACTAGTAAATCCACCCTATTAACCATTTAATACATATATCTCTTTAAAAATTTTGTCAAAACAGGGTTTCTCTATGTTGTCCAAGCTGGTCTTGAATTGCTGGCCTCAACTGGGTCTCCTGTCTTGGCCTCCCAAAGTGTTGGGATTATGGGCATAAGCCACTGCACTAAGCCCATATAATACACAAATCTTTTTTTTAAATTTTGAGACAAAGTCTCACTTTGTTACCCCAGGGTAGAGTGCCGTGGCATCATAACTCACAGCAACCTCAAACTCTTGGTTTCAAATGATCCTCTTGCCTCAACCTCCCAAATAGCTGGGACTACAGGCACCCGCCAAAATGCCCAGCTATTTTTTCTTGCTCAGGCTGGTCTCGAACTCCTGAGCTCAGGCAATCTACCGATCCCTGCCTCCCAGAGTGTTAGGATTACAGGTGTGGGCTACAGTGCCCAGCAATACATGAATTTTAAGAGCAAGTTTACCAAAAGTTGCTACATTTTTCTGAGGAGATTCCTGAATTGTTTCTTCAGAGAATACTACCTCTGAATTGGGAAATAGTATGAGGGATTAATGAAAGGAGGTTCAATTTAGACAGATGTGTGGGCTTACATCACTCTTCCAACATTCATTAGCAATAAGAATACAGGCAATTAAGCCCATCAAAATATTTCTTTATTTGTAAAATGAGATAAGCAATACTCAAGGCTGAACACAACCCAGTCAGACCATGTATATATAACCTGCCACATGGAACTGAAAAATGTAATTGGTTTCCTAGTTCCTGGATAAAACTGCTTAAACTTGAAGAAATATATTGTTGAATTTTCTAACATTATACATTCTGAGCACTTTGGGTGTGTTTAGTTAGTTATTGGTTGATTTGCTTTGGGGGTTGACTCTAATTTGAAATCAAGTTTGGGGCCTTACTAAGAAAATAATGAATAGTTATTAATAATTAATGACAAAGAAAAAAGGAGAAAGAAGAATAGAGCTGAGAAAAAAAAAATAAAACAACCTACTAGTAATTCTGGCTAGATTCACAGCTAGCCAGAAAATCTCAATCTTTATTTTCATTTTACTTTGCAAACTTCAGTTATCCTGAGCTTTAGAAGAAAAGTACACAGAAAGTTAGCGACTTACCTAAGGCATTACTATTAGATTAGTGTAGGATTAGGATGCCTGGCCTGTTCCTCAGCTCAGACTCTTTTATTGCCTAATTTGCTCACAGGAACCTATGATCACTGAAGTAGTTTTTAGGGGCAATTTATAGCTCTGTCAAAAACAGGTCCTTTTAAAAATCACTTCCTCCCTCTTTCCTGCTTCTCACTTTTTACCTCTTCTGATTCTCTTTTCCCCTTCTCAACTTTTCCCACTTCATCTCTGCCTGTGTTTAAACCCACCTGCACACAATACCACTTTACAGCACTGACTTAATGATATGCTATCTCCTACATCAACCTCAGGCAGCATTTTGGAAGTAGACTGACCCGGAATTGGTGAGAAGCACTTGTACAGCAACCCACTGTGCTTTGCCAAATTACCTCGATTTGAGAGAGAGTCCACAATTCTCAAATATTTGCAAAAGGCAATTACTTTAAATTTACTTTAAAACTGCTTGTGAAAAAAAAAAAAAACTGCTTGTGGTGGCACTCATCCTGTCATGGTAGAGGAGGAGGGGCCAACCAGCTCTTAGCCCCATTGGGTGCTGAGATTCACCCCTGCTGTGGATAGATGCATCAGGCATCCCAGACTGACCCCCAGAGATATTTATATCATCCACCCAGTCCCCTTGTTTGGATTCAAGGCCCTTGAAGCGTCCTTCCGATTACAATTTCCATGAGATGTGCCTTTAGCAAGAGATAAAACTTATCCTGAATTTCTTCTTTGCTTGCCAAAGAATAGGAGGAATTGAAATTTCTTAATTTCACTGAAGTAGTTTTTAGAGGCCATTTATACCTCCAACAAAAACAGGTCCTCTTTAAAAAACATTTTTCCCCTCTTTCCTGCTTCTCACCTTCAGTGATTTTTTTTTTTTTTAAAGACTTGAGCTAAGGCAATTTCTCTGAATAAAACATAGGAAAAGAAGCACACAATTTTCCCTGGAGTCACATTCCAAACTGACGGTTAATATACAGAAGTCATCTAAATGGAATAAAACATTTAATTTCAGAATACACAAAGAGTATGTGAGGACTATTTTAAAAAGCAGGAGAATATGTCTTATCCTAACCATTTTTCTTCTACTTTCAAAATCTGAGGCTGTTTTATAGCTTTATTAAATGGAATATGCCTCAGGCTTTGCTTTTTAATAATTCCATTTTCCTTGGAACTTTCATTTTGAACCATCCCAGGATACAACAGTGCACTGGCATTTTAAGCATGTGAGGAAAATAATGGAGAAATGTATTTGTTTACTTTCCCCGGTACTTCACACAGCATTACAATGTCTGGCACCATCTAAAACCCAGAGCCCCTCACACTTAGGGTAGAATGTAGGATTTTTCAACCCTTGTGTCCTGGTTCAAGACAAGAGTGGGGCTTATACTCTGGAGCAAAGAAAAAAATCTGGAAAGAATAGTGGTGGAAGGCTTTTGCATTAGGATGGGAGAGGAACACATCTGGTAGGGACAAAACCAGTAACAGCTTTCTTTATTCCTTTGATGGGATCTAGAACTCAGGTCTAGAAAACAAAAAGTAGTATCTAGGATTTAGAACTGAACATCTCTGAAAGCTCCTGGTCTATGTCCCCGATGCCCCCTCTTGTTCTCTCCAGCCCCTCTGCCCCTTCCCTGCTACTAACATCAATGAGGAAAGGAAGGCCTTCCAGAACCTCTGTCAAACCTCAAAATTCCAGGAGGTATGTTAGTTGGCAAACCAGTTTCTGGAATTCATTTCCTGTTGGCAAGGGTTTCTCAGTAGTGCCTGGAGGATAAAGGCTTAGTTAAAAGTCTAAGCTTGTTTAACACCTCTCGGCTCTGAGTAGCCAGTGCCAGAGCTGTCTAATCACATCCCCATCCTATTGCCAGCAGGGAGGCTTTGCTTTGGTGTCTGTCTGTTCTATCCCTAGACAAAGCTTCATCAGCCACAGATGTAGCTATGAAGTCTATTTTAAAATCTGGAGCTGAATGCACATAAAGTTGGAAGACAAATGTAAACTTGTAAGCAGAAGTGAAGAGAAACTGCCATGGAGGGGTATCAATTGGTACTGAGAGACTTAAATCTATTTAGCTGAGTGTATCCTGGGGAGATGGGGATGGGATGATCAGTTTCTAAGCCTTCTTTGGTCACATGCCCCCAAACTCAGCTCCTGGGAAAATCACGTTTCTGACCACGCTACAATGAGGACATGTGTATCCCATGGAGGAAACAGGGTTTATGTATGCAGATACCACCAATATGCTAATTTTCTTATCAACCTTTACTTCCTTTATTGTTCTTGGAAGTATACTCTTCCACCGTAATACTCTTCTCAGACTGCAGGCTCCTTGAGGGTTGGAAACCCCGATTTTTCTTCCAGGTATGCTGAGCACTCATGTAATACAGTTATGGAGAGAATGAATGAACATTTGCAATGAAAGACCACAGAAGTTTCTTTTTATTTCCCAAATTAAAAATCATTAGCATATGATTAACTATTTCTTTTTTTTTTTTTTTTGAGACAGAGTCTTACTCTGTCACCCTTGGTAGAGTGCTGTGGCACCACAGCTCACAGCAACCTCAAACTCTTGGGCTTAAGCGATTCTCTTGCCTCAACCTTCCAAGTAGCTGGGACTACAGGCACCCTCGACAACACTTGGCTATTTTTTTTGTTGCAGTTGTCATTGTTGTTCAGCAGGCCCGGGCTGGGTTTGAACCCGCCAGCTCCTGTGTCTGTGGCTGGCGCCCTAGCTGCTGAGCTACGGGTGCCAAACCAACTATTTCTTATTTGAAGAATATTTTAAATAATGAAAGAAATCAGAGAACTTTCAGAAGATGACTGGAATGGTCAAAATCCTTTTTCCATTTTGATATGTATGATGGTAAACTTTCTGTGTCCACTGCCTAGGCTTCAGTGCCTAGATATTTGATCAAACACTAGTGTAGAGGTTGCTGTGAAGATATTTTCTAGGTGTCATTCATATTTAAATCAGTAGACTTTGAGTAAAGCAGATGGTAGGATATGGGTGGGTCTCATGATATGGGTCTATGATATGGGTGGGTCTCACCCAAACAATCAAAAGCCTTAATAGAAACATCTAAAGTCCCTTAAGGAAGAAGGGATTCTGCCTCCAGTCTTCCTTTGGACACAAGCTGCAATATCAACTCTTCCCTGGCTCTCTGGAAGCCTGTGGGCCAATACCTTAACATCTGTCTCTCTCCCTCTCTCTCCTCCATCCCCAGCCTCCAGCTGCTCACATCTCTTTCCTTCTCTCTCTTTCCTCTCCCTTCCCCCCAATTCTATTTATTCTATTTCCCTGCCCAACTCTAATACAATATGTAACAGTTACCTTTTTAGAACATAACTGGGAATTGACAATGAACATGTTGGGCGTTGGTGCTGCTGTTGAAATGTTAAGACTTTAAGAATAGGCCGGGTGCGGTAGCTCATGCCTGTAATCCTAACACTTTGGGAGGCTGAGGTGGGTAGATTGCTTGAGCTCAGGAGTTCAAGACTAGCCTGAACAAGATTGAGACCTTATCTCTAAAAAATAGCCAGGTGTTGTGGTGGGGACCTTAGTCCCACCTTCCTGGGAGGCTAAAGCAAGAGGATCACTTGAACCCAAGAATTTGAGGTTGCCGTGAGCTATGAGGCCACAGCAATCTACGTTAGCGTCAAAGCGAGACTCTACCTGGAAAAAAAAAAAAAAGACTTTAAGAATGAGTCCTAAGGGGAAATGTGGGAGGCAGATGAGTATTTAATCTCCTCAATGGAGTACACATGAAAATCTTTTTGGCTTGGTGTCTGCTGCTCAATGGTTAGGGCAGCAACCACATGCACTAAGGATGGTGGTTTTGAACCCAGCCAGGGCCTGCTAAACAACAATGACAACTATAACAAAAAAACCCCAGCCAGGCATTGTGGTGGGGGTCTGCATTCCCAGCTACTGGCAGGCTGAGGCAAAAGAATTGCTTAAGACCAAGAGTTTGAGGTTGCTGTGAGCTGTGATGCAACAGCACTCTACCAAGGGTGATATAGTGATATAGTGAGAATCTGTCACAAAAAAAAAAAAAAAAAAAGAAAAGAAAAGAAAAGAAAGAAAATCCTTTTAATGTGATCACTGTGGATCTCACTTTCAGCCACTGACCTTTAAGGAAGAAGAGCAAATAAGCCCCACACTTAGGTCTACTGACTGATTAGCTAGTAAGACAAAAGTGGCATTTAATCAGAGAGGCAGTCCAAGCAAGTAGCAATGTCTTTTCTCTCTCTGACTGCCTGGATTTAGTCATAATTAAATTTGTATTGACTGTTGACTATATTTAGACTGCTGAATTAGGTGTTGTTGGAACTGAACAAGAAATAAAGGATGTTGACCCTCACTGAGCCTACCTACTGAAGAAGTTAATTTAGGATTAAATCCACATTTAATTCTAAACAGCAAATCCTAGACAGCAAATCAATTATAATATGGCATAAAACTATTATTGTCAGAGAATATCAGGTGTTTTTCAAATGAACTCTTTTTATAATCTCAGATAATCTCTTTTATAATCTCTTTATAACTTTTTACTCAATACTGAAATTTTTTTCCAACTTAAAACAAACAATATTGGAGGTTTTATTAAAGTTGCTATAATAGTTAAGCCTTTTTATAACTCCAAGATTGACTTCATGGAATAATTTGGGAAATGCCTTAGGGAGTTTTAGATGAGCCAGACCTAGACTTTTCTTAATGCTTAATGTCCTAAATTATTTATAGTTCATTTTTCTTATACATAGAAAACATAAATCTTAGTAGAAGTTTATAGTTTACTATTGTTACAAAGCCCAAAGCCTTTATTTTACAAGTATCGGAACTTAGTTCCTGGAGGTAAAATGATTTGCTCACAGTTACTTATTGTCTAAGTGAGTCCCTTGCCAGCTGTCCAGAGAAAGGCCAATATACTGAGATAAAAAGAGTTGCAGAGGAGAAAGAGTTTAATATTACAAGGTGCCAAATGAGGACATGGGACAAACGTCTTAATCCACCTCCTGAAGAATTCTGGGGCTAAGATTTTCAAAGGTGGTATAGTGAACAAAGGGCTAGGGAATTGAATCTGGCTGGGGATGAACTCACTGACTTGGGAAGCAGAAATTGACTTCTTGGCTCAGATGGTCCCTGGGTAGAGGGTTGTGGATTTGTTGGATTGGTTCCCATGCACGGTCACTGGTCAAGTTGACATCAGTTGGTCTCCTGGAGGGAAGAATCTGGAAAATATCTCAAAGATCAGTATTAGGTTTTATCATAGTGATATTAGCTACAGAAGCAATTTGGGAAGTCACCTGTCTTGTCCCTTTCAGGGATATGTAGTAGGCAATTTAGGGAACAATGACTGGTTAACTTCTGGCTATATCTGTACTTCTGTAGAAATCAGACTTTGACTTATCATAGTTCCTGTCTTATGGCCTTATATATATTTTTCTTATATAGTTTTAATATAGGTGGTTTGACACTTAGCTAGTCACTTTGGTTAGTTAATCTAACTAGTCTAAGGTGGCCAGATTTTAACATTGGTAAAGTGGGACACCATTGACCAATTAATTAAAAATTTGGTCTATATGGAGCAAAAAAATTTTCATAGGACACAAAAATAGTATTGTAATTTTTTTTCAGTTTCAACATAAGTACAATTTACAAATATATTACATTAAAAAATTATAAAAAAAAATTATGTATAGTATTATTTTATTCTTTGGCATATTTTTCATTTGAGTGAATTTTTTTAGTAGATTGCTATCCTTGTTTAAAAGGTCATGAAATTTTTCACAAGAATTTTTTAAATTATATTTCACACATAAAATGGCTTTCAAAGTCTCAACACTTAATTGTGATTTTTCTGATGTCCATACTTTATTTGCTGTAGAAAAAACACATGCAGTCACAGCATTAGTTCCTGGTAAGGACAGCGCGTATCCCACAATTTTTAGTGCATTATTGTATGGAACATGGTTTGTTTCAAAATGATGAAATATTTCTAAACATTTGTTCTCTACTGTGATTTTTGCTGATGCCCAAGATTTAACCTTTTCCTTATCAATATATTTTTTTAATAATGATACCTTGTAAGTCGTAAGTGTCACTTTCAAGGCCGGTGCTAGACTTTTTGCCGCCACTA
>CAUYQV010096660.1:0-14128 GCA_963574575.1 Galagoides demidoff
GCCTGTGGTCCCAGCTACTTGGGAGGCGGAGGCAGGAGACTCGCTTGAGCCCAGGAGTTGGAGGTTGCTATGAGCTGTGATGCCATAGCACTCTACCCAGGGGGATAGCTTGAGGCTCTGTCTCAAAAAAAAAAAAAAAAAGAGAATTTCCCATTTTAGGTTTTTGCATTCAGGTTTCACACTTATTAACTCAGAGAGCTCTCAACCATTTATCATGAGCTCCTTCAAAATTTAATCCAAGTCTGTAAATTCTTGCTTATTGTTTAGCCAGTGCATAATATGACATGTTTACAGCAGATGGCCCACTGCTGAATCTCCATGTCTCTACGCTAGGATGCTATCTTTAAGATGCGTACACTGACCCCCTTGTTTGATCAAATTATGTGTAAAATTCTTTTTAGAACTAGAGATGGCTTATTAACAGGGTTCTGAAGCTCACTCTATTCCAGCTGTAGGAATAGCCTTAGGTGTTTAGATTTCTTTTTATGATAAGGAAGATTCAGCCATCACTGGGGTATTTTAGAACCCCAAGATTTCTGAATGAAGTATCAGTTGTCAGATTCTTTTAACAATTATACCTTCAGAGTTTTTGCTTTATCTTAAAAAGGTTAAGTTTCTCATTTCAACCCCATTAAATCATCTGGGTGAGACAGATCACTCATTTACCTATGACCCTTTAGAAAAGTTGTCTTGTTAAAATACTGTACCTATGCTTAATCTAAAGTTGCATAAACTGTTTTGGTATATTTATAAATGGTGAACTCCGCTTTTGAAATTAAACTTTTTATTTGAAAAAAATAATAATAAAATAAAATTAAAAATCCTGGAATAGGGTGGTATCTGTGTCTCAGTGAGTAGGGTACCGGCCCCATATACTGAGGGTGGTGGGTTCAAACCCAGCCCCAGCCAAACTGTAACCAAAAAAATAGCCGGGCATTGTGGTGGGCGCCTGTAGTCCCAGCTACTTGGGAGGCTAAGGTAAGGGAATAGCCTAAGCCTAGGAGTTGGAGGTTGCTGTGAGCTGTGTGACGCCACGCACTCTACCAAGGGCAACAAAAGGGCAATAAAAAAAAAATCCTGGAATATGCTGGTGTGGTGGCTGAGGCGGGTGGATTGCCTAAGCTCCTGAGTTCCAGACCAACTCGAGTAAGAGCAATACCCCATCTCTAAAAGAATGGCCAGGTGCTGTGGGAGTCTCAGCTACTTGGGAGGTTGAGGCAAGAGATATCACTTGAGTCCAAGAGTTGCTATAAGTTAAGATGCCACAGCACTCTACCAAGGGTGACCAAGTGAGACTCTGTGTCCAAAAAAAAAAAAAAAGAAAGAAAAAGAAAAAAAAAACTCCTGGAATATGTGAAAATACCAAGGTTGATATACGGAAGTTAGGGGCCGGGTGGTGGCTCAGCACTCTGAGAGGCCAAGGTGGATGGATAGCTTAAGCTCATGAGTTTGAGACCAGCCTGAGCAAAAGCGGTCAGGAAAATATATAAGTAGCAAACAAGCATATAAAAGTATGCTCCCTATCATTTGTCATCATGGAACATGCAAATTGAAACAAAAATGAGATGCTACTATACATCTGTTAGAATGGCTAAAATCTAAACCTTTAACAATGGCAAATGCTGGAGAGGATGGGGAACCACTCGACCTCTCATTTGTTGCAGGTGGGAATGCCAAATAGTACGCTTTGGAAGACAGCTTGGCATTTTCTCACAAAACTTAAACACACTCTTATCATATCACCCCAACAACCATGTCTTTGGTATTTACACAAATGAGCTGAAACATGTGCACAAAAAGCTCTGCGTAGACGTTTATATAGTAGCTTTATTCATAACTGCCAAAGCTCAGAAGCAACCAGGATGTCCTTTAATTGGTGCCTGGATAAACAAATGGTGTGACATCCACACAATGGTATATTATTTGGCCCTAAACTGAAATGAGCTATCAAGCCACAAAGATATGGAGGAACTTTAAACCCATTACCAAGTTAAAGAAGTCAAATGAATAGGCTATGTACTGTATGATCCCAATTATACATTCTAAAAAAGGTAAAAACTACATGGACTACAAAAAGACCAGGGGTTTGGGGAGAAGGAGGGATGAACAGTGGAACAAGGGGATTTCCAGGACAATGCAATTATTCTAACTAATACCATTATAGCAGAATCATGTCTTTCTACATCAACCAAATCCCACAGAACACACACCACCAAGAACAAACTACACAACAGGCTTTGGGTACTGATGATGTGCCAATGTTGTGTCACTGGTCATAACATAAATTTATCCCTCCAAATTGGGGGATTGTTAACCACAGCGGTGGTGGTGGTAGGCTGGCTATTCAAGTGTGGGGATAGAGTATCTGGGATGTTGATTGTGGGGGAGGCTGTTGTGAGTTAAGGATGTAGGGACTCTATACTCTTCGACTCAATTTTGCCTAAAAGGTGCTCATTAACTAAAGTGAACTAATACTAACATCTATTTAAGATTGTTCGCTATAGATTTTGTCCACTTTGAGAAATGTAAAAAAAAATGAACTTTTGTTCTTAAATCTCTAAGAGTTCAAACTTACTAGTTGTACTGTGTGATGGCTTCTATATTCATCTTCACTCCGAGTACGCTGCTGGAATTTTTCATTGTGTTTTGCAATACAAATTTCCTATAAAAACATAAAATGTGTTTTAATACAAATGAAACTTAACAGATTCTGAACACCACACTAAGGTTTTTTTTTTTTTAATCTTAATACATATCACCTGCATAGCAACATACTATGTAAACTAGTATGTGGTAGTCTCATCTGGACTGCTGGAGCTATATAAGCCAAATAATCAGTATCTTAGAAATGACACTCCTATTAAACTATTCACTTCTCTAGACCTGGTTCCTCTTTTCTGGAAGGATAGGGATGGCACGAGGTGGAGTAAAGGAGGTGTCCTTAGATAATCTGAAAGGTATCTTTCAAGTCTGAAGTCTTTGACCAGAAGATTCTAAGTCTCATATTCATTAAACACAACTGGGAAAAGAAAAAAAGAGCATATAACTCTTAAGTTTGAACTAAAGTCTGTATTTTTACACTCTCTGATGAGTTAAAGACAATTTTATTGAGATGGTTTAAACAATTATCACGAGATCTGAATCTTCTGGTTATAGACATCAGAGCTAAAATATCAATATTAGGCTGGGCATGGTGGCTCACGCCTGTAATCCTAGCACTCTGGGAGGCCAAGTCTGGTGGATTACTTGTGCTCAGGAGTTAGAAACCAGTCTGAGCTAAGTGACACCCCAATATCACCTAACAAGAGAAAAACTAGCTGGGCGTTGTAGCAGGTGCCTATAGTCCCATCTACTACGGAGGCTGAGGTAAGAGGACCACTTGAGCCCAAGAGTTTGAGTTTGCTATAAGCTATTACACCACAGCACTCAACCCCAGGGTGACTGAATGAGACTCCATCTCAAAATAGAAAAAAAAAAGTCAATGTTATAAACAAACTAGAATGTTAATATTATAAAAATTATTTAAAAACTATAAAAAGCATGTGTTTTCTAATCACACTATAAAAAAGACGTTTTTATAATGTGGAGAGATGTGCTTCTTTATAAAATAATGCCCTATGATCTTGTTGGTAAGTAATTTAAATCTTCACTTAGCCTGCATCCTTCCTAACTTAATTACACTTTGGTTCTTGAAATAAAAAGGTTCTCCAGGTAAAATGGTTGATACTAGTCTTCAACACACTAATGCTACAGTAAAATATGTACTCAGTCAGAGAAAGTCATACAATAACCTTTAAAACCAGGAAACTACATATATGTGTGTGTGTGTGTGTGTGTGTGTGTATACTTTTCCCCCCCTTGGAAAGAGTCTCACTATGTCTCCCTCAGTAGAGTGCTATCGCATTGTTGCTCACAGCAACCTCAAACTCTTGGGCTTAAGTGATTGATTCTCTTGCCTCAGCCTCTTGAGTAGCTGGGACTACAGGCACCCACCACAACACCCAGGTATTTTTTTTTGTTGTTGTGGTTGTCATTGTTGTATAGCAGGCCCGGGCTGGGTTTGAACCTGCCAGCCTCAGTGTATGTGACTGGTGCTGTAACCACTGTGCTATGGGCACTGAGCTGAGGAAACTATATTTAAAGCTTCATTTTATTGCCTAACCAGAACCGCCCAGTGCAGTTGGGCAAACAAAGGTAGCTCTACCTGGTGTTGTGATATTACAGTGATACAGTGACTCTGATTCGGGGCCAACAGACCTAGGATGGAATCTTACCTCTCCCTCATACTAACAACTGTTTTTCTTGAGTGATTTATTTCACCACTAGAAGCCTGAGTAAACTTGGTTATTAAATGAGAATACAGGTCCACAATCCCTTATCCTGAACGGAGGTAAAGTCTGTTGTGAAATATAAATGTTTTTCACACTTTAGAAAATGACAGTATGTTGCATATGTCATATATAATCTAATGACTGGAGCAGGATGTGAAGTCATACCCCACAGTAAGTAATACTAGTATTTCTGCAATGAAATGTCAAAGGGAGATTAAGAATAATAAGTAATTTCATGTCAGTTCAAGCCTGGTTTTACCCCCAAAACAAAGTATGAAAATGCTTCTGATTGTCTGAGCTTTCTAGATTTTAGGCAAAAACTGCATTAACCTACTGGAGAATTAAAGAAGATATTTAAAAAAAAAAAAACCCTAAAGAATAATGCTATTTCTATTATTCTTATTGAAGCATTTAATCACAAAGTATTGACTTCAAGTCCTCACTGCACAGTCAGAGAACATCTGCACTTTTTAAGGGGTGAGGTAGGACATGATTTGCTTTTAGTCCGAACTAGCCCTGGGTATGTCTATGTAATCCTGCCAAAAACCAAGGAGCCAGTAACCCTGGATATGTGAACAAGGGAATACTGGATTAAATGATGTTACATAAGGAAGCTTATTTTCATTTTTTTTCTTGCATGTTTGCTCATCTCAGTTATTTATTTATTTATTTATTTTAAGGACTTGATATTCATTTCCTGTCTTTTGACCCTTCTATATCCTTCCTTCTTCCCTTGAAGTTATGTCACTTCAGTTGGTGGCTTGGGGTACAGGGGCATGAGCGTAAGTAGATAGATTCCCCAGAGGTGGCTCCCCTCAGATTTACATTGCCATTAAGAATGAAGACTGAAGGATATTGATTAAACTGACAAGAGCTAATACACACTAACAAGGGAAGAGCTGAGGGACGATTAAGAAGAGTTTAGCCTGAGTTGGGCTCTTAATGCTGCTAAAGAGTACTGAGTTTCATGTGCCCTGGTCCCCAGGGACCTCCTTCATCACTGACCTGCATGCCGTCAGCTTCCGCTCCATTCCCTCAGTCTCTATTCTAAGACCTCTGCTGTACTCCCTCTGAAACTGCTCTTACCCTCACCTTTACACCCAAAATTCTCAACATAAGGCCGCAATAGTCTCAAATACTGAATGTCACGGAGCCCCCGTATTTCTTTCTCACTGGACCTTTCTGAAGCACTTGATACTGATGACCACCCTACATGGCAGAATCATCTTTCTTATTCACTTTTATGCTTTGAACTCTCCTGCTTCTTTCAACTTCAACAATTCTTTCTCTTTGATTCCTTTCTTTTGTACCCACAAATGTTTCCCAGCATTCTTTCCTGAGGGTCACTTCATTTCACACTGGATCAGAGCAGTTCATCCTATGCCCTTTACAATGCATTCTTACACCATAGTCAAGAATATTTTGGCTCGGTGCCTGTGGCTCAAGTGGCTAAGGCACCAGCCACATACACCTAAGGTGGCGGGTTTGAATCCAGCCCAGGCCCGCCAAACAACAATGAGAGGTGCAACCAAAAAAAATAGCTGGGCGCCTGTGGTCCCAGCTACTTGGGAGGCTGAGCAGGAGACTCGCTTGAGCCCAGGAGTTGGAGGTTGCTATGAGCTGTGATGCTACAGCACTCTACCCAGGGGAACAGCTTGAGGCTCTGTCTCAAAAAGAAGGAATATTTTGCTAAGCTTTGCTTCTGAATATTTACAGATAATGAAGTCTTTTCTACCCCAAATTATGTAACTATGCTGTTCTGCCACGTTCCCCTTGCTCTTTCTATCAGCCCCAAATCTCCACCCTATCATTGCTATGCATCACCTATTCATTAAGTTCTTCTAGGACCATTTCATCCACTCTTATATTACCAGACCCATACACCTGTCTCAGTCATCTCTACTTAGATGCCTCAAGGCCTCTTATATGCAAGCCTAAAACGTACCTCATCATCTCTCACCCATATATCCTTTTCTTCTGGGTCTTCCATCTTGGTTAGTGGCACTATTGCCACCCCAATGCCTATTCCAGAAACTAGAATGACACAGGAGAAGGGTGCCTCTCTTCTTCACTATGTATCAATAAATCTTATTGACTTTCTACTTCTGGAAAGTGTCAGATCTGTTTACTTCTCAGATTTGCTATTCCTTATAACACACACAGCCACTTAGTTCATTCTTAACATCTCAACCTTATTGAGGTAGAGAATAATGACACCTTCCAAACAGAACTTGAGTCTCTTTCTCTCTAACCTATTTTTCATGTTGCCTTATCTTTCTTTTTCTTTTTTTTAAGAGACAGAGTCTCACTTTGTCACCCTTGGTAGAGTACTGTGGCAGCACAGCTCACAGCAACCTCCCGCTCTTGGGCTTAGGTGATTCTCTTGCCTCAGCCTCCCAAGTAGCTGGGACTACAGGCGCCTGCCACAACGCCCAGCTGTTTTTTGGCTGCAGTTTGGCCGGGGGCTGGGTTTGAACCCACCACCTTCAGTATATGGGGCCAGTGTCCTACTCACTGAGCCACAGGCACCGCCCATGTTGGCTTATCTTTCTAACATGTTAAATCCGTTCATACTACCCTTTTGCATAAAACTTTTTTTTTTTTTTTTGGCTGGGGCTGGGTTTGAACCTGCAACCTCTGGTATATGGGGCTGGCGTGCTACTCCTTTGAGCCACAGGTGCCGCCCTTTGCTTAAAACTTTTTAATTTATACAATCTTCAGAACAAAGTCCAGGGTACCAGGTATAATACCTGGACAAACCATGCTATTTTCTGCTTTACTATCTTTGCTAAGCACTCTTTTGTTCTCCTTGGAATTAACCCCCAATACCATCAATCTGGCAAATTTCTACTCAGGTATTAAAACCCAGTCAGTGCCATGTCTTCTAAGAAGACTTTCCTTACTCTTTTCTCTTCCCCTGTCACTGGCCAGCAGAAAACTTATCTGTTTACCTAGTTTGTCTTCTCCATGAGGCTCAAAGGAGCAGGGATTGTCTTACTCATCTTTGTATCCCAAGCTTAACAACTGCCTAGCATACTGTTGAATTAAAATGAATCACACTTTTTACTAAGTCTAAAATGCATCATATTTTCAAAGAATGCTTTTGAAAACCTTCAGGTAACAAAACTCCAACTAGTTTCCAAGGTACTCTATTATATACCTAAAAGTTGATATGTAAAATGTTTCTAACATACCTAAACAGTCTGTTCTTAAATAATCTACTTATATTTCATTCTCCCCTAAAACTTTTTTCTATAGATAACACTAAGTCCTGCTGGAATCACTGCAATGTTTACCTGGTTGGCACAGGCTACAACATCAAGCTCAGAACCATCAGGCTTAGGCCTGAAAAAATAGCGAATTTCAATTACCACTGTTTTGTAAAAACAGGAAAGGCACAGAATTATGTGAAAGCCATGGCTCTGCATGCCAAGGCAACTGTTCTATGGACAGGCAAAGTCACACAAAGATCCTGGATTCTGTCTTACTATGGAGAGAGGTTGGCCTGAGTTTCATTAACCTGTAAGAGTTATCTATTTCAAAAAACAAACGTTTTTCATTTTCTGAGGAATGAGAAATTAGAAGCCCTGGAATGTGGTGAACAACAAGGAGGATTCCAGGAAGCACTTTAGCCTGATTATCTCAGCTTAAAGCAAATCAATACCACATAGTCATAAGTCTGTAATCATAGTTCACCGCAGCCCTGAACTCCTGAGCTTAAACAATCCTCCAGCCTCAGCCTTCTAAGTAGCTGGGACTATAGGCACATGCCACCACACTTGGCTAATTTTAAAAAATGTATTTTGGCTCAGTGCCTGTGGCTCAAGTGGCTAAGGTGCCAGGCACATACACCAGAACGGGCCCCCACCAGTTCTGGTGTATGTGGCTGGTGCCTTAGTCACTTGAGCCATAGGCGCCGAGCCAAAATCCAGCCCAGGCCCACCAAACGATAGCTGCAACCAAAAAATAGCCAGACGTTGTGGCGGGCGCCTATAATCCCAGTTACTTGGGAGGTAGAGACAGGAGAATTGCTTGAGCCCAGGAGTTGGAGGTTCCTGTGAGCTGTGATGCCACGTACTCTACCCAGGGTGACAGCTTGAGGCTCTATCTCAAACAAAAAAAGTATTTTTTGTACAGATGGGGCGATCAAACAGTTTGAAATATGCTCAAAATTAAAAACAAGTAAGTAACAATCTAAAATTCTTTAAAGACTGAGGTCCAAAGACTTTATACATTAGTGCCAGGGCCGGGAACTGAATCAATATAGGATCCCATAATCAGTCTTTTAGAAGAGTCTGCCTTTAGGGTTGCTATAAAAGTAAAGAGTACATCACCACTGGTTGTTAGAATGTGGGGCAATTCTCAAAGAATTAAGTGTCTTTCATAAAATCAGCTAAGCCCTGATGAAAGATACCTCTTAGTTTTAAAACATATGCATGTTTTATTAACAGAGAACAGATTAGAATTAGTAGACATGGATCAAAGACTATGCCATGAAAAAAAAGACTAAATTATCAGTAACAGGAAGACTTAAATACCTTTTTATTTCTGAGGTATGCTTTTTTTGCTGAAACCCGTCCACGCCTTGCTTCCAGCTGGCGTGCTTTCTGCTGAAGTTTCTGCAGCTCTTCCCTCTGTAAGTATACAGACGCTGCCATCTCTTCCTTCTCCAGCATTGCCTCCATACTTTCGTAAGTGTCATAGTACACCACTTCATCTCTCTTTTCTGTTATAGCATAGCACAAGGAGTAATGGTTAAGGGCATGTGCTATGAAACAGGACAGAACAGGTTCTTAATACACTTACTGCCTCCATAACATCAAGCAAGCCAGTACCTCTTAGGCTTCTTAGTAAAAATGGTGACATTAGGTAATATACTTCATACACTGAATATATGTAAAGTATTTGGAGACTCACACTGAACATCGCCTTAAAACCATCTCAAAAATTTTAAGACAATGAAATTATTTGCCATCTTAAGAGAAGAAGCATAGTTGCTGTCCATGTGCATTTCCCTCACCTATGCTCTCCTTTGTGGAATTATATGCTTAATGGACATCATACCTGAGATAAGTCTCTTGATGCTTTCTAGTTGTGCTGTCAATAGGAGCTCTTCACATTTCAAGATTTCAAACTGTACTTCATACAACTGAAGTTGCAGATCATAGTAATCAGCTTCTAACTGATCCAGTCGAGCTATGGCTTCTGTACCACCCTGCAAACTCTGCATCTGCATTGAAAATAAAAAAATTTCTTGGTAGGAAAAAAAATCAAGTTATATTTAGAAAATAATATTAATCCAATAGGATAAATCCATGAAGTAACTGCTCTCAAGAAGAAACCTGTGGACAAGAAATCTAGATTTTAAAAAAAATAGCAATAATCAAGTCATATGGTTGTGAGAGTAAGGAAGCTAACGTAGTTTTTAGTATTCATGTTGTAGCTTTTCATCTTATTTATTGTCCTGACATAAATGATGGCCAGGTGTAGTGGCTCACATCTGTAGTCAGGCAAGAAGATTGCTTGAGCCCAGGAGTTCAAGTATGCAGTGAGGTATGCAAGTGCCTCAGCACTCCAGCCTGGATGACTGAATAAGACACCTTTTCTTACCAACAACAAAAAAGATTAACAGTGCCCCCTTTGACTCTCAAAAGTGGATGCTAAGACATGCAGTTATTTTTTTCACATGAGGTATATGAAAATAACAGGGTCATTCACAGATATTTACAACAGAGTAGTACGAGCTGATTAATCCCACACATCTGGGGCTTTGCTTTGTTCCATGCTCACAGTCTATTAGCTTCTGGGTTCTGCTGACTGGAGAGTGAGATGAGTGTATATACGCTGAACAGGGCAGAATTGCTTTAAGATGGAAATCCTTGCAATCTACAAGAATGGTCATTATTAAGTAACTGCAATCAAGGTCCTTAAGTGGGATTCAGAAATTTCTGTACATAGCTCACAAAGTTGTGGATTGTCTTAAATGAGGTTTATCTAGTTGGCTGTTTTGGCCCTCAAGAGAGGAAAAATTTTTGCTGAGAATCTTAAGGAAACCCGCAAGTATGCTTATGATATTGGTTCCTAACCAATTTATTTGTTAGAATTTCCATTTGGCTCTCTATAAAAAGGCAGCTGCAAGAAGCTGCAGGTATGGCTTTTCAGAAATCTATAAGAAGTGGAGTACGGCAAAGAACACCATGAATACTTTCCTAGTAAGCATTCCTCAAAAACACTACTTCCAGGAACATACCACCAGTGTTTTCCTAGTTTAAAAGGTTCAGGCTTAAGATGCTTCAGGAGAGTCCTGGCACACATATCAGTGTGCCCTGGAAGCCCTAACAGTAATGGTGGAGCACTTGGCCTTAAGTGACTTCCTAAGCTATGACTACTAACAGGGAGGAAAACCAGAGTATTATTTATTTATTTTTGCAGTTTTGGCCGGGGCTGGGCTTGAACCTGCCACCCCTGGTATATGGGGCCGGCACCCTACTCCTTGAGCCACAGGCGCTGCCCAACCAGAGTATTATTTGTAAGCTTGTATGAGGTATCATCTGAGACCCTACAATACCAGAGAAATACTTGACTGGCAGTCTTGGACAGTTCACAGTGGCAAATACAGTGAATTCTTATTGCTGCTAACTGATCTTTGTGGTGAAATTAGTGAAAACATGTTAGTTTTCACACATAGTTATTTTTACTGTATTATATCATGAAACCAGATAGAAAGCAAAGTGAAAAAACTAATGACATCCCTGTCCTGCCTTTCACACTACTGTGCTAAATTTCTACTGACATTAAGGAGCTACTACAAAAAGAGTATCTATCTATCTGTGGGTTGATCCATTCCTTCAATAAATACTCATCTGCCTCACACCATTGTTTGAGGCATAGAGAATGGGTTTGAGTATAGAGAATAGAATATGTAAACAAGAAACCAAGTCAGGAGTCCGAAAGAAGTCATAAAAACAACAGACACAACAAGGGAATGTAACATTAAGGACAAGTTATCAATCAAAATGAGCCCTGGCACATGGGAAAGGTATTAAGAAAGAACATTACACTCAGTATCAAACAAGCCTGAGAATACAGGTTGCCCCACTAATCTGCACAAATATAGATAACACAAAATGACAGAATTATCTGGGATTCCAAATCCCAGAAATCTTGTAAAACTTTTCATATCTCTTTAATGTCACACCTAATCTCTCAATCCATTTGTAGGAAAACATGACCTAAATTTTTGCCAGATGCCATTGTTAGTCCTTAGTTTTTCCATTTAATGTTAACTACATTTTGGCTCAGGACCCGCAGCTCAGTGTTTAGGGAGCTGGCCACATACACTGGCGCTGGCAGGTTCGAACCTGGCCTAGGCCTACTAAACAACAACTATAATAAAAAAAAAAAAGCCAGGCGTTGTGGCAGGCACCTGTAGTCCCAGCTTCTCGGGAGGGTGAGGAAAAGAGAATTTCTTAAGCCCAAGAGTTTGAGGTCACTGTGACCTGTGATGAAACACAGGGTGACATAGTGAGATTCTGTCTCAAAAAAAAAAAAGTTAACTTTGTTTGAAGTTTATTCTCTATATCAACTTTCTAAAATCTACAAAACTTGGAATACTGAAACAGATCTGGCCTCAGGGAATTCTGATAATGACTTATTGGCTTGTCGCATAAAGGGTTATGCTTGAGAATTTAATGATATAATACACATTAAGCACTAAAAACAGAACCTAAAACATTTAAAACTTTTCTATTTACTTTTTTGTAACTGCTGCCAAAATATAACTTAGATGGCAAAAAACAATTTAAATAATGTAAATTCAAATCTTCAGAGTGGAGCCTAGCTTTCAGGACAGGTGGTCGTCCCTGGATTACAGATGAGATATGTTCCTGAGAACATCTTTAGGTCATACTGGTATGCAACTCACATCCCTGATAACAGCGCACATACAGTAACAATAATGACAACAAACCTATAATGGCTCATATGTGGTAATAATAATATAGTGTAATACCATAATAATAATATATTGGGGTTGGCTCAGTGCCTATAGCACAGTGGTTACAGCGCCAGCCACATACACTGAGGGTGGCAGGTTTAAGCCCAGCTTGGAAAACAACGATGATAACTGCAACAAAAAATAGCTAGGCATTGTGGCAGGCACCTATAGTCCTAGTTTCTTGGGAGGCTGAGGCAAGAGACTTGCTTGAGCCCAGGAGTTTGAGGTTGCTGTGAGCTATGACACCACAGTGCTCTACTGAAAGTGACATAATGAAACTCCGTCTCAAAAAAAAAAATGTACCAGGGTTGTAATAGTAAGTTCCAGAAACTATTATGTTCATTCTTTTAATTCAAACAAATAGAACATAAAAACAAACTCTCTGCTTGGCGTCCACAGCTCAGTGGTTAAGTGCACTGGCCACATGCACCTGGGCAGGATGGCACCTGGCCCAGGGCTGCTAAACAACAACTGCAACAAAAAATAACTGGGCATTGTGGCGGGGGCCTGCAGTCCCAGCTACTTGGGAGTCTGAAGCAAGAGAATCACTTAAGCCCAAGAGTCTGAGGTTGCTGTGAGCTGTGGCGCCATGGCACTTTACCAAGGGTGACATAGTGAGACTTTGTCTCAAAACAAACAAACAAACAAACTCTCATAAGAAGTTTAGATAACAGAAATTTCAAAAGAACACTGAAGGTTAATATTCATCTAATACAATGTTTGTATCAATGGTATGGTAGTAGCAATGTTGCCATTATTTTGATCTTCTAACCAAATCAATAACCACTTTTCCATTTTAAAAATTAATCCACTATACTGCTTAGCAATAACTGATGCTTTCAATGAAGTGTGGCCTTTCACATGTTCCATTTTTCTCATTGGGAAGAATTTTCCTGCTTGCAAAATAAACTAGAAGTATTTCTAAGATCAAAAGACTGCCCATAATTTAATTCACAGGGTAGTACTACATTGCAAGGCCTTTATTGGCAAAGCATTTGTTTTTGATGAGCTAAATAATTCATATTTGCTCTGTTTCTCATGTGTAACGTGGGCACATGAAGTCAACACTAACAAAATGGTGCAGTGCAACATCACAGAGACACAACTTAATACCTGTAAAGCACAATCATGCAAAAATGTCTAACAAATCCTTTGATGAATTCAAACACAATCCAGAATATTAAAAAAAACAAAAAAACAAAAAACAAACTGTTACCTTAATAAGATGGCCCCAGGGAAAATGACTCCTTCCCCTCACCCACAATCATCTCAAAATCTCAGAGCTCATTTTAACCTGTTCCTTCCTCTGCCAATTAAAAGCAAAACTCTTGCTATATAGCAAGTTGTCAGACATCTTACTGTCCTCAGTTCTTTCAGGTGCCAGATATTGTCAGAACAACTCAATGTCAGCCAGGTTTGAATGACAAAGCTAGCCAGTATGATGACAATGAAGCTGGTATCACAGGTAATAACAGGACTGGATTTTAAGTTTAAAAGTTCCATAATTTAAGAAAATTATAGGCACCTAGTAATATTAGGGAGCAAACCAACTTACAAAGGAGACTGCAGTTAAAAATATGAGCTTAAGTTAAAAATATGTCTAGGCTCGGCGCCTCTGGCTCAATAGGCTAAGGTGCCAGCCACATACACCTAAGGTGGCGGGTTGGAACCCCCAGCCTGGGCCTGCCAAACAACAATGATGGCTGCAACCAAAAAATGGCCGGGTGTTGTGGCGGGTGCCTGTGGTCCCAGCTACTTGGGAGGCTGAGGCAGGAGACTCGCTTGAGCCCAGGAGTTGGAG